>JACGDI010005728.1:3032989-3044698 GCA_014898725.1 Jacaranda copaia | reverse complement strand
TTTTATACAATTTGCGACGGAATTTGCGATAGAAAATTTTGTGACGGATTTTCCATTGCAAACTGCCCTTTTTTTTAGTAGTGTTCATTTTTGCAGTATCTACTGTGAAATTAACTCTCCATGCCATCACCTCTTCTGTGCAAATTTGGATTTTATGTTTAGTAGGAGTACTTTATTAGATTGCACATTTTATTTGGGAATTTATTGGATACTTTGCAGAGTTTCATATAACAAGATTCATTTGGGCGGAAAAGGAGGAAATAAGAAATGGTTGATGAGAAAGAGAAGCAATTCACCAAGGTAAACCAGTTGAGCCCATTGGATACTGGGCTTAATTTGATTGTAGGTGATCAGTGCAAAGAGAGTTGTGCAGAGAAGCGGCTTGCAAGGACGGTTTGCTGAATGCTTAGTGGGAGATGAGATAGGAATTATTATTTTTGCGGGTACAAAAGGTCAAGGTATTGGCCTTTTCTGGATTTATTGATCTCTCGGTGCATACATATAATTGCTATAGTTGATTTGATTATGAAGGCCATTAATTTATATGGTTTTGGTTGCTACTTACTCATGAATTGTTTTTGTTGTGCTAAGCATTTTCTTTCTTAAATCTTCGATCATGGTACCTATCTTATATCTTTGAGACCTTAAAATGAGTTAGACAACTAGTCCTTCAATTTGCGAACTCATTTGCATATGGATCTTAAGTACATAAAGTGTGATTCATTTGTTTGTTTGGAAACTGAATTCCTCCTACTGGCATCATACTTTGTCCATATCCAACAAGTAGCAGCCACAAATGGAGGGGTCGGGAGTTCCGAATGTTTATCTTCCTTATTTATAAATTCTTTGCTTAAGTGCTGCAAAAGTATCTTTTCAACCGGTTGGGCAACCCTTTTCTGGCTGGCATTTGGCTAAAACTTATGAACTTGAATAGAATAAGCAGGAAACATCTTCTTCAGTAGGTCTAACGATTAGTAATTCACTGCATATGTGTTATGTTTGGATATTGACCTCATTGGAATTTCTCGGTGCTTTGGCAACTTTGTTTTACACTTTTCGTTTTTAACATCGATATTTCTTAGTACTTGAATAATATATTTCTTCACAACTTTAATATCATATTCTCAATGTCAAAAAGGACATAGGACCCCCTATTGGATGTTATGTTGGTTTTGTGGATGAATTGTTGGTTTTGTGGATGAATTGCTGGTTTTGTGGATGAATTGTTGGAATTCTTAATAAGGAAGACTCTTTAGTGGTTGGAGTGTATGTCTTAGTTAGGATGCATAATTCATGCTCTACTACTTTCACATTTGTGAATTTTATTATACCAAGTTATCAACAATTTGTCTTGATCTTGAGCAAGAATCAAGACTAAATTGTGTGTATGCTTGAAATCAATCATAGTAAGTTTACATCCTCTCTTAACTACATAGAGAGAGAGAGAGAGAGAGAGAGAGAGAGAGAGAGAGAGAGAGAGAGCTTATGAGCAATTTATAAACTTTGCACAAATTCTCGAAAAGAATCACTACTCTCTTCATTCAGTCAATAAAAGTACCACTTGGAAATGCCTTCTGACAGTTCAATATGTATAACAAGCTTTCCTCCCGTTTGAGAAGTCAAATAAAGCTTGGGACTCATTTTTCATAACAAAAATGGCAGCACAAGCTTGCTAATTCCATAATATACGAAATTGCTAACGTGTTGTGAAATAGCCATAGTCTGTGAGCACTCCAGCCAAATCAACTGTTTTTAAAATTCTAAAGATGATATTAAATGCACAGCCATTTTGTTCAGAACTCGACTTGTATTCTGTGGTGTCCTTGTTATTCCAACAAATGAATTTTGTGTATTGGCATAAAGGACATTTAATTATGATCTGTTTCATTATGAAACCTCCTATCAATTGTCGCTTGTTTTACGATAATCAGGCTTCTGCTTATTAGCGTTGTTGAATTTGTGCCTTAATCTTACTGACATGGTGGTGGTTTCTATTTAGTGGATCTGGCGAAAGAGGGTAACACACTTGTCCTCTCAAATGCCAAAATCGACATGTTCAAGGGATCGATGAGGCTTGCAGTGGACCAAGCCGGCCGCGTTGAAGTTGTTGACTCTGCCAATTTCTCTGTGAAAGAGAATAACAACTTGGCTTTGATTGAATTCGAGCGCACAGATGTGGCGGTTTGAGCTGCATGGACCAAGAGTTGATGTCCTTGCTGCTGCAGAAACATGATTAGACGTTAATCGTATTTTCAAGATTATCTAATTAATCTTGCTAAAACAAATACCGAAGTTTTATTTCATGATGTTGCCACCGGCAACAGCCCTTTAGTTAACCATGTTTTGTGTTGTTTTGCTTTTGGATGAGTAGGAAATTTGCATTTTTGACTACTACAGCAAATATTGCTTCTCTTTGCATTACTCTTGGCAGGACAATGCTTCTATTTTCCTTCTCCTACGCACTTTCTTTGTAGACAAACACTTCGAGGGAGATTTGACTTATCAAATGTCTAATTAGAGAACAGATCCATTACATAACGTGCATAGCTAAAGATTTTTCTATAGATAATTAAAATGACATATAAGCAAATTACAAGATAAATATAACGATTGTGCCTAACTAATTTGAGTGTATTTTGGCTTTGTCTGTTTTTGTTCTTTCAAAATAAACTTTCCAAAAAGGAATAAACAAGCTATACATTCTCCTATGTCGCTGTCAAAATAATATTTTCCCCCCAAAATTCTAAAACAAATTTAAATTTTCAAAAAAAAAAAAAACACCACGTCATTGTTAAAATAATATTCATCCCCCAAAATTTTTCCTCTCAAAATCAGATGCAATTGTATGTGCGTGTATATATATATCAATCATTATAACATATGCATAATAATAAATGCAAAAAAATTATTTTATATTGCCAACTCCTCAAAAACTTATATGATGTGACAAAATTGTTTCAGTAAAATACTTTTAGACATATTATTTTTTCTCAAACATTCTCTAAAAATCCTTTTAAAAAAAAATCATATTCTCTAAATTCACCATCAAAAATCCATTTTTTTTCCTTCCAAGCAAATCTCCAAAGCAATTAAAACACTAACAAACAAATCTCTAACACTCAAGCAATCATTTTATTTATTTAATTAAATTTGCACCTCAGTAGCTCATGCTAGAGAATCATGAAGGGAAGGAAAATCTGTAATTGACTTTTTGGCTTCGGGAGAGGTCTAACTATGATCAATGAATCAAATTGATTCGGGTTAATGATGATCCGTCGTCTCTAGTTCAACACATGAAATTATTATTAATATTCAACAGTACGTGAAATTTACACAGCAATGTCTACATAAAGTTAACAGTAAGTACAGACTTAATCATAAAAGCAGCAGAAATCCAAAAACCAAGAAACCAGACCGGTAGACTGGCCGGTCGGCCACACACACGCACGGCTAGTCATGATAGCAATAAGCCATTCTTTCCTTCATGCAGCGACGAACAAGATCAGCATCAACATTCAGACGAAGATGATGGTAACATCACCCAAGAGAATACACGAAGCCACGAAAAATGTGACTCTGATAATTTGTCCTGAAATATACTTGAGACGTCTTTTCGATCTTCGGGACATATTGATGATATCGAATTAATTCAGACTAAATGTCTCTAAATTAATACTTATTTTTTGGTATCTGGAGCTTGGTTATGAGTTCATTGCAATATGAGATGCCCATATATATAGGATATGTAAAGGATTTAATGTTTTTTAAAACAGCTGGTGTACTTTTGTTTTGAAGTATTAATGTCTGATTCCGACGTCGTTTGCTTTACGTTGTTGTTGCAAGAATATTGGGGGGATTAAATCAAAGGCGGGTGATTAATTTGGGACAGAACAATTTCGTTGTGATATATATATATATATATATATGAATATGATGTATGGGAATTTTGTATTATATATTTACGGGTAAAAGCTTGTCCTATTCTTGATATAAATATCCCCCATTGGACAAATGATGGTGACCCCTTTTTCCAGATTCACAACTGGAGATTACAAATAAATTGTTAGTTTAAAATAACTTTTGTCCTAACCAATTTATGTAACAATTGTTAATCGGATATACATGCAAGGAATGTACCCAATATTCTCCAGTATTGGAATAGATCCATCAGTTTAGGATATTGTGTGTGTATTTATTGATGGATCAAATTCAGAAGATGAAAACAAAATTCTACATGTATATCTTAATAATTTATAATCCAAAGTAGTGCATTTTTAGTTGATGGGCCTAATTTAAATGACAAAAAAGTGAGGCCCCAAAATAGTATAATATATGATGTACATTTTAAGAATTATTAATAATTTGTTCAGTGGCATGTAGTCCAGTAATATTAGTCTCTCCTATTAAGTGAAAGGTCATTTGTTCGAGCTTGAATGGACTCTTTTGTGCATCTTATGTACGTTATGTATAGTTTATACTTTGATTTATTTAATTTGAAAATAGAAAAATTTTTAATTTGTTGAAAAAACAAATACTAATAATTTACAATTTATTAATCGAATATTGTTAAAAGTAAATAAAGGCACGGTTATAAGTGGAAACTTCAAACTTATATGTGCTAGAAGGTTTTACCGCTTTAGAAAATTGAAGAGTAATTAATTAATTTACTAAAATTATACTATCAAGAGGCTATTTTCATAATTTTATTTTAAAATTATTGTGAGTTCCCAAAATAACATATTGTGGTCTTATAAACTCTTTTAAAAAAAATAAGAAGTTTTTAATTTATTTATTTTTAAAATCTTAATAGTACTCTTACAATTTGAAGCATGCTAATTATGATAAAATTATAATTATTAATAATTTATAAGTTTAGATCTTATTTTATCCAAATGCTTTAAGAGTTTATTTAAAAAATAAAATTTAATATCTTATAAACTCCAAAATTATTTATAAGATATATGGGTTTATGAAATATTTAGATAAATTTGTGGACACTCTTCTAATCAACACTTTTCTCAACTATGATGTAGTAAGGTGATTTTGTTACATATTTCTCAAGGATTGGGATGTCTCAAAGGAACAAGAAATTATCAAATAGTTAATTGCGTTATCTAATTATATAACGAGATCAAACGATCAATTGGTCCAATAATATTGTCCCTACATTTATATATATAAAATTTAAATTTAAAATTTTAATGAACTCTTAATCTGCATATATTTGCAAAGTAGAAGGATAAAAAATCATATAACTAGTAATTAACCTGGGGCTAATCAAGTATCCTTGTTGTTAGGTAATGAATGTAAAACAATTAACTACTTACACGTAACTTAAAGCTAAGAGAATAACAAATTGGTTAATAGAATATTTTTCATTTTTCTTCGTCTCTCTTTTCTTTCCCTTATTTGATTTTTGTTTTTTTAAATAGCAATATTTCTTTAGTCTCTCTCTGCATTCTCGCCTCCTCAAGCACCAACTAACTCCACGGCCCTCCACCACCGTCAACCCCGCAAATATTATCCCCCCCAATCCCATCGCTGGCATATGTTATAATCCAATTTGTATCCTTTATTTTAATTTATGTTTTATCTTTTATTATTGTTTGAAAATAGATTATAAACAGCAATTTATCAAGAGATTATAAAATAGTTTATAACTAGTGTTTGTAAAACCAAAATTTAAGGTATATTAGAAAATAGCAAACAGCAATGCATATCTTCCAAAATATTTATCGAATTATCAATTTAGTTTAACAGAAGCATAAACCAATAGCAAACATGCCAGTTTGGAATATAACAGAAACAAATACATAAAATCAGTATATAAAACGTGAACTTATCTTAAAGTTCTGTATAGTAAAAGACCTTAAACTAAATCACTAGTATCAAGTTCGCCTTGAAGAAATTATCGTCCCTACCAGTGCAGAGAGTACAATGTAATTTCCCCAAGATAAGGCAATCTCAAAAGTCTCTTGGTGCACTCTAGAAAGCTTCACTCCAAACACTACTCAGTTGCCAAACGGGATGAGCAACACTAAGAAAGAAAGAGAGAATAGAAGAGAGCTTGGTTGTTTTTCATGTATCCTATACATTCCTAGCAGCAGTTATATATAGGCATGAGATGAGGCATCAGGATGTCCAGCTTTACTCTTGATTTTGGTCAAGATTCATTCTAGACTAAATGCAATGAACTCGGTAACTGCAGAAACTGCTGGCGATTTTTGTAATTGCAAAAACGGCCAGCAATTTCTTAACATTTAGTTTAAATTTAAAATTCAAATTTAAATAAAATTTCTGGTAAAAGTTGAAATTTTCAATAAAAATATTAATCTGAGACCTATGACAATTCACCCAAACGCCCAAGCCCAAGCCCACGCCTCGCCCTACCCTCGTCCGAGCCCTAGCCAGGCTGATTTGAGATGGGTGAACGGAGGTGGCGGTGCATGCATGTGGGCACATCCTCATAAGTCCCTTAATTGATACTTTACTAAGCATCAATACTTAAACCATATATAAAATGTATTCCCATTGGGTAAATTTTCAATATGGGATAAATGATTTTACATCAGACAAACAGCCTTTTGTATTCCCATTTATTCCCTCATACTTTGTCTTATAGGTAATGTGGGATTTCCCCCACATACATAATCTTTTTTTCTTTTTGTCTCCCCCTTCACATTTATACAACACTTATCACATTCTAACCAAATTGGCATCTATCCATAAGATTTAAACTCTTCTTAAACATATAATTAAGCACAAATTCCAATTGATTTAATGCTAATTACAACAATCCCCCTCAAATTCATAGTGTTAGACTATCAGGATTATCGTAGCTTGCTTTTAGCACTAGTACTTTTCACTTTGAACCACTACCTAACTTATCCACCTTATGCCACCATAAGGACAAATGGATCAAAGCATTGAATTTGGCCTTTGGATATGGTGGCATTCACTGGTAACAAAAAGCTAAATGACTTTGTAGTGATCTTTAGGTTTGACACGCTATGGCCATGTGTTTTGATCCTATATCATGAATGTTTTTGAGGAATAACCCTTTTCCTTTAGTTGCAACCAAATGATAGCATTCACTTAGTTGGGCGTCTCTAGGGATGTACTGCTTGCATCTCGTCAATATGACTTGACCCCATTCAAAGTTAGAACTCTTACTTTTCTTACAGTTAACAGCACCTTCTAAGTATGCCAGGGGACATACTCAAATACAAAAGTATCAGTCAAGTTTTGGTGCACTCCAACACACTCAGCAGTTTGTTTATACCACATTGAGCCTTCCTTGTGGGATCTCCACTTGGTAAGTTAGGTTGCCATTATAAGTGCATCACTGATGGGTTTTCAGTCCCATCCCCAATCTAAATTTTTGGACTAAGGACAACTTAAGTCCTTTGGTTAAAGGATCAACCAAGTTGTCTTTGGATCCAACAAAATCAATAGCCATAACCCTATCAAACACAAGCTCCCTTATAGAGTTTAATATAATTTAGATATATCTCTTGGTCTTCTGATTATACTTTGAACTTTTGATCTTTGTAATTGTGGTTTGGCTATCGTAATACACTATGATCACAGAAAGAGACTTACTAAACATGGATAACCGGACTATCAGCCTATGTAACCATTCAGCCTTCATTCCAATTATGTCCAAAGCACATAACCCTACCTCAAATGTAGATAGAATTGTCATAGTTTGTTTAGAAGACTTCCAGGAGACAATGCCTCCACCCAAGGTAAATACATATCCTGTACACTCATTACTACTAGAGTTTTGGCTATACAACTAGCATTATTATATCCCTCAAGTACTATCGTGAATATGCCATAATGTAGAGGAAGTGATGATGTACCCTTGAGATACCAAAGTACCTGATCCAAAGCCTCTCAATACCTCGCTAACTTTGAGAGTGTGAATGAGATGTCCGATCTTAATCTATTTGCAAGACACTGTAAGCTCCTAAAAATCTGCAAATACCTTAATTGAGACACAGGAATATCACTTTCATTCTTGAAAAGAGCAACAGAAGGATCATATGGTGTCTTAGCAATTCTACACTCTTTATAGCCAAACTCTCAATAATCTTCTCAATATAGTAAGATTGAGAAATAGTTATACCCTTAGTTAACCGAATCAACTTGAGTCCAAGAATCACCTTAGCATCACCCATATCCTTCATTTCAAACTTGCTTTTCAAGAATGATTTTGTTTCATTGATAATCTCAATTGTAGATCCAATCAATAGAATATCATCCACATATAAGCATAGTACAATACAGTCATCACCTTTAACTTTACAGTAAATGCACTTATTATTATCATTTACACTGAAACCAAATGATAAAATAATTTTATCAAATTTTTCATGCCATTGCTTAAGCGCTTATTTTAATCCATAAAGGAATTTAACAAGCTTACAGACCTTTCGCTCATTACCAGGAGCTACAAATCCCACAGGCTATTCCAAATAAGTCTCTTCCTCGAGATCACCATACAGAAAGGCTATTTTCATATCCATCTAGTGAATCAAAAAATCATATATGGAAGCCAGTGCTATAAGCACCCGAATTATAGTTAATCAAGAATTGGGGAATAGGTATCAAAGAAGTTTATTCCTTATTTTTGTCTAAAACCTTTTGCAACTAATCTGGCCTCAAACTTATCAATAGTTCCATCAAATTTAAGTTTTTTTTTAAAGATCCATTTGCATCCAATCGTAATACACCCCAGAGGCAAATCTACTAATTCCCATGTCTTATTAAAGACAATGGAATCCATCACACTTTTGATAGCTACCTTCCAATACTTAGCTTTAGATGAGGCCATAACATCCTTGAAGGTAACAGGATCATCCTCGATATTATAAGTGATAAAATTACTTCCAAAATTCTTAACGATCTTAGCTCTCTCACTCTATTTAAGTTCATCTAGTTTTTCATCACCAATGGAAACTAAACTAGAGCTACTTGGATTAACACCCACATTAGACATCATTTTCACATGATCAGGAATATAAGTCAATGTAAGAGCTAAATCTAAAAATACATCTTGAGGTATTCTAGTTTTCATTGGAAACACATTCTCAAAGAATGTGGCATCATAAAATTCCATTATTATGTTAACCTCGATGCCTAGGATTGTGGACTTAATTACCAAAAATCTCAATGCATAGCTTGTTTCCATATAGCCCAAGAAGATTGCATCAACAGTTTTAGGACCAAGCTTTTATCTTTTATGTTCTGGGACTAGAACTTTTACAAGATAACCCCACACTCAAAAATACTTTAAGCTAGGTTTTCTACCTTTTCATAATTCAAACTGCATGTTTTCTTTACATTTGAGATAGACTTTGTTCAAAATATGGCAAGATGTATTCAAAGCCTTTTCCTACATATATTTAGGCAGTCCAAAATTCAAAAGTAGACTAGTGAACATATCTTTAAAGTTCAATTCTTTTGTTCTGCTACCCCATTAGATGAGGGAGAGTAAGGAAGAGTCTCTTCATGAATAATATTGAAGTTTCGGCAATATTCATCGAATTGATTCGACTCATACTCTCCACCTTTATCTGATCTTAACTGTTTAAGTTTCTTACCAATTTAATTTTCAGCTTCTTTTGTGAAAATGATAAACTTTTCAAGTGCTTTATCTTTATGTTTTAACAAATAAACATAACAGCATCTACTACAATCATCTATAAAGGTAATAAAGTATCTTTTTTGACCTTTTGTTAAGATCCCATTGAATTCACAAATATCTATATACACAAGCTCAAGTATTTCAGAATTCCTTCGAACTGATTGATAAGGTTTTCTTACTTATTTAGCCTCAACACATACTTGGAATTTGTGACTACATTCAATGTCATGCTTACATATTAAAATTAAGTTCATCATGCATTTATAGAACCAAAATTTAAATGACCTAAACGATTGTACCATGCATTAGAACTTTCAATAATATTCACCATAGAATTAGAATATGAAGTTTTATTGATTGAATCAAAAGAATTTACATACTTGACTCTTAACTTAAATAAACCATCAAACAAATAGCCTTTACCAATAAACAAATCAAAATGCTGAATTACAACTTTATTGAACTTAAAGTAAGCTCGTAACCTTCCTTAACTATTACAGAACCAGTAATTATATTCTTCCATGTAGTTGGGATGTGATGCACTCTCAGTAGAGATAGTATGCGCCTTAAAGGAAACTTCAGGTCCACGCGTCCTATCCCATGCACCTTGGCAGCATTACAGTTCCCCATTATTATGGATTTTCCATCAACTGGCTGATAAGACATGAAGAGCAATTTATTAGCACAAATGTGCACATTTGCCCTAATGACTATTAACCAATCAAAAGATTTGTAAATAGTACAAACTTCAAGTTTGAAAGTTACGTACCCATCAATAGTCTTCTCTGAAGCTCTAGCTTCGCTAGTCTCCCCAACAACCATGTTAACCACTGCGGGGGCAGCTAAGTTAGGTTTGGCTTTGGTTTTCTTAGATGGGTAGTCTGTAGCCCAATGGCTTACCTACCCACATTTCCAACATGGTTTGTTTGCTTTTGGTTTATTAGCTTTAGGTTTCCCTTTACTAATGGTTTTAGAGTTCAAGTTTATTTGGTTCACTTTATTCAACCTTTTCTATCCTTCAATAACCATATTTGCCTTAGGTTGGTGCTCAATCGAAACTCCATGAGTTTGATTCTGATGTTCTTCCTCATCACTGATCGCAATCATGAGATCATCCAAAAACAACTTCCCCTTTTTATGCTTGAGTGTCATTCCAAAATTCTCCCAAAACTTAGGAAATTTATCCACTATAGACATGACCAAAAACTTCTCAGGAAGTTTCATCTCAGCGTCAACAAGAGCATGTTGAAGGTTGATGAACTCATGCGTCTATTCAGTTACGAACTTTCCCTCAACCATCTGATACTTTAGGAACTTGAAAACAAAATACTTCTTGAGCCCTGCTGTTTAGTATGATATGTTTGATCCAACTCGTCCCACAGTGACTTTGGTGTATGAGTTCGAGCAATAAACATCGAAGAGAACATTTGACAATAACAACAAAATGATCCCTTGACCTAACTGATCTTTCCAAGTCCCCTCAGCTATTTCAGTTGTTTTGGGGTCAATATCAGTTAGTTCAGGTCTAGTCACTGAAAGCACTGAAAAAAGGCCATTCATTGTGAACCAATTTTCATTCGTTGTTGCCAACATTTGAAAAATTAGCCCCCAAACTTTTCTGGCAAGCCAAAAAGGTCAACTTTCGAGGATAGTAACGAACCAGCACCAGAACCACTTGCAGATGAAGATGCTATTTCAAATATAATAGTTCAACAAACACTTAAACAGATAATTTCTTCAAGATTGTTGTTTGCAAACTAATTATAAAAAGCAGTTTATAAAGAGATTATAAAATAATTTATAACTAACGACAGTGTTTGTAAAACCAGAATTCAAGATATATCATAAAGTGGCAAACAACAAGGCATATATTCCAAAATATGTATCGAATTATCACTTTAGTTTAACAAGAGCATAAACCAAACTTATAAGCCAAGCCAGGCGACAACGCGCACGTGTGGAAACACCCTCATGATTCTCTTAATTGATACTTTACCAAGCATCAATACTTGAACCTCATATAAGGTGTATTCCCATTGGATAAATTTTCAATGTGG
>JACGDI010005728.1:3008870-3031638 GCA_014898725.1 Jacaranda copaia | reverse complement strand
TATATATTCTATATCAATTTGGCGCCTTTTATCTCTATCAATGCACTATGAATCCCATAGTAGAATAACATTTTATTTTCTATTCACTTTATAAATATATATCAAACGTTTTAAATATTTTTTAAAAATAATATTAAATTACGTATTACATACACTTAACAAGTATGTGAAAAGAAAATACATGAAATAAAAGGATCTAAAATGGTATCAATGACGTTAAATCTCAAACTTGCTTGGGTGTACACAATAACAAAAACATTAAAGAATATTTTTTCAAAAGTTCTTTAATCTCTTGTGTAGACCACAAGAAAATAAAGAGAAGCAATGAGAAGAAACAGCCGAATTATATCTTATCTTATTATAAGTTTTTTATAATATTTAGATAAATAAATAAATAAATAATAAGATGTTAATAATAATAATAATAATTTTATTAGTAACTATTGGAAAAAAAAATGGAAGAAACCACCTTATAGTTTCTGACATCATCAATGATTAGTTTCTTAGTAAAGTGTGATTAAATTGGTTAATGATTGGTTTTACTTAGTGCTTGGATTATTAATTATCTATATTTGGAGAAATGGGCTCAATTTGGATTAATTATACTCTAATAAATGAAGACTTATTCCCTTGTGCAACGGTAATCATTTGATAGTACATGTTGTACTTAGTAGCAAGTATTGTGCTTTGGCAGTTGACATAAATCCTATATACTATATTTTGTATTTTTTACTTCATTTTATGTTTTATTTTTTATTTCAATATATTGTATACATATAAAAAATTAAAAAGGTGTGATTTTATTGGTACAGAGGGAGGAATCTTAATTAGAGAAATCCTAATACTACTGCTTGAGTAATTAGAAAAACATGAATGACAAGTTAAACAGGCCAAATTAATTAATCTTCAACCAAGCTATTTAAATGAATTTTTTAGCCCTAATGATTAGTAAAGTAACTAATCATTAGTCAACATAAAGCCCAATCTACTTTTTAAAGAGTCTTTTTTTTTCAAAAAAAATTCTAAATTTAATTTGAGGTTAGCCAATAAGTCGTTCAAAATTGATGGCGATTTGTTTGTTTGTGTAGAATAGTTGAAATCTAACCTAAAACTATAAAACCAATTGGAGTTGATGGGGTGCTCCGAGCAAAAATCTTAAAATGCTCAAGAACAAATCAAAAAATGTGGAATTAATCGTCCTCAAATAAAGTCGAGATAATAATTAGAAAAAGAATATCTTTGTCATAATATGATTGTGATTAATTATGCGAAATGATAGTATGACTAGCTTTTCTAGATACCCAGGAATGAAATCCTTTTTTATAGACATTAATGTCTTGTTTCGTTTTTTTTGGAATGTGTAGAGAGATTCTTTACTTATGAATATTCTCAAGGTTTTGCAATTCTTTACAAATAATTTCTCATACTCAAGTTCTCTTTGAAAATTAGTACTTATAGTATTTTATTGATGGACTTAGACCCATTAGAGTTTTGTTACCTTCCTTCATGGGTTTAATTGTTTTGGGCTCTCTGGCCCTTTTAATTTAATTAATTAACTTAGTTTTCTTGGCCATTTTTAATTCTTTTACTATTTTACTCTTCAAATCTTAATTACCGACATCACATTGATTTCAAGGGCATCAAAATCAAATCCAATGCAATGACCCACCTGAAAAACATAGGTTTGGATTTGGGGTTTTCGAGTTCGAGTCATACCCAAAAATGATTTGAGAAAAAATAAATAAATAAGGTTGGATTATTTTCTGGTCAACCCACGTAATTTGAAAAAAATAAGTGAGTGACCCAATATCCCAATAAACCTGATCCAACCAGACCTACCTAAAAATTTTAACTGATTAAAATGAAAAATAAATAATATATATCCAAATATCTAAATTTTGAAAATTCAATTATAATTTAGAAATTTAGAAATTACAATAATATTATTAACAAATAAGTAATAACACTTCCATTCTTCCAATTCAAAGATGATTAACCAAATCACCAAAGATAACCCTCCTAATCTCTTGCTCCAAATAATAAGAGAAACCCTAGCCTCCTCTACTGCCGTACACCCCCATCGTGCTACTACCGTGCCTCTCATCGCACCACTATCGTGCATCACCATCACTATGTTACCATCGCGCCACACAACTACCTTGTTGAGGTAAACTCCAAGAGCCCATATGAGTAACTTATTAGAATTGTAAAATTATCAGTCTTGCTTTTTTTTTGTGTGTAAGTAGAGTAACTTATCAGTTGTAAAATTAACAACTGTCTTGATTAATTTTTTGTTCAAACAAAGTAACTTATCTGTTGTAAAATTAGCAACTGTCTTGCTTATTTTTTTTGTGTAAAACTTACTTGCCCAGTTGCCCTGCTTCAATAAGGGCCAACATAGCCCATCTAGTATTCTCTATGTGTGATCTGTTCTTCCCAATATCTGCGTATACATGTTGACAAGAAAATAATGATTATTGAAGTTTTTGTTTATAAAACCAATACTATTACATTCTTTTTACCTTGTCTTGGCTTGAGAGGTTGCTTTCTCCCCACCCACCACAAGGAAGTTATTTTACTATGTATGTAACACCCTGATTTTGGGATTATAAATCTAAGTTGATCAAAATTAAATGAATAAAAGTTTAGGTAGAAACATGAAAATTGAAGGATTTAATTGTAAATAAGAAAATAACTTAATTATTTAAAATTATAAAGTTTAGGGGGTCAATGTGAGGGAATCAGAAATATGAGGAATTTAAAATAATTAAATTTGAACTTGATTACCCAAAAATGGATATCTTAGGGATCAATGTGTATGAATGAAAAGTTAAGGGAGTTAATTGAAACGCAGGGGGCCAAGGTAGAAGGCGGTTAGAAGTTTTGGGGTGAAAATTGAGTCGGTCAAAAAGTTTTAGGGCTAAATTGAAGAAGCTGGTAAATGCAATATTATATATGTGTGTGTGTGTGTGTGTGTGTGATTAAGGACAAATTTTTATCAAATTCTCAAAAACTACCCAAACTTCACCCCATCAGCGAATCACCATAAAACAATTGTAAAGCCTCAAAGTAAACCTATAGGAAGTTTCCCCTCACCTCAAGGAGTAGTTCCATACCAAAAATATTAAAAACCACTAAAGAAATCGCCAAGAATTTAAGGGCAACGGCGAGACAGTGGTAGGTTGGTGGTTCCGCTGCTTTTGGCGGAGGAAATGGACAGGGACTAGGTAGGTTTTGGTCACAGGGCTATAGGTAAAGGGTTGGTGATGTTAATTTGGGGTTTCAACGTGCGACGATTGCAGAATTGATGGTGGTGGAGGTCAATAGCATTAGGGTTTGGCCATTACTTTGAACGAACAATTGACTAGCTTATCGTTGTTGGAATAAAAAATTATTTAGAGCATTTTGCTCATGGGGATGAGACGCACCCGGTGGTGGAGTTTGTTCCCATCTTTGGCGGTGACACGTGGTGGTCTAGCTGATTTTGCTGAGATTCAATTGTTGTTGTTTGTCTGTTCCATAATATTCATCAATTCTTATGTTAAGTTGATAATCTATTAGAACTATTCCACTACCTTTGATAATGGAGTCATTATTGATCAAATTTGGTGTGAGTTTTATTTTATGCATGTATGATGATAAACATATCACCATCGTCCGATCTTGTCTTGGTTGTAAAAAATTCATTCACATATGACATATTGATCCTTGATTCCTGCAATACTCTTAATAGTTCATTTCATCTCCTCTTTGGTAATTCTTGAACACCTGCTTGAGATTCTTACCTGTTTGAAATTGTTAAGTCCCAAATGTTACATGAGTTTTGGTAAATTAAACTGTTTGTAAAAATAGGACTCAACATCGCCCATTCTCATTTAGCACTTTTGTTGATATTGATTTATAGCACTTTATCTGAAATTGGTGATTGTATTGAGGAAGCTAAAAATGATTTTAAAATATCGCCATGTCATTCTAGAAACTAGCCTGGCGTTGAACTATTTAAGTGTTAGTTAACAGGGCGACTAGATATGTTATCTAAAATGTTGTTGGACATACTAACATAAATAAATATTACCCTTGGGGGTGAACCCTAGGATTGATTATGAAAGATAGCCTAACGGGACGGACAGCAGTGACTGATCTTTCAGTCGATACCCATACATGATGTACACAACCTCATCTTGTAGCCAACTAGAGGTAATTATCTATGAATTGGTAAGGCATGTAGCTAGCCATGCTTACTGATTGAATGTCTATCTGAGCCAATATCACTCGAAACTTGGAAAGACAAGGATTTTTAGGTTTTCAAAAGTAGAGTGACAAGATAAGAGAATCATCAACAGTTTTTACTTGAAAATGTTTTGCTAAATTGTCATTGGTTAATTTCTCCACGTGATGTTTATGCTTTGAAACTCAAAAATCGATGAAGTCTCATCACTAGTATGGGATGATGGTGGATGGACCACCTATAATTTTAGCTGAGACCTTCTCTCATAAATTATAAGCCTTTTACTGCCTCTATATGTCTTTTATATAATAGTTGAGAAATTGTTATTTTGTTATTACTACTAAACTATCTTACTAAGTCATTTAGATTTACGTTATTTTGTTGTTATTTTCTATTCTTTGCCTCAGATGAGAATAAGTGACAAAATTAGACTAATCTAGATGATATATAAGGTAATAAAGGTGATAGAAGTACTAAGTGTGATTCATGCGATTCCGATTTGTAGTTGTACTTTTGGTATAAGTTTGTTGTGGAAATTAAATACTTTGGATTTTTGAGAAATGTATTTTCTGTTATTCATCAAACTTGTGGAATAGATTTTAGGTAATGCCTCATACGAGAGCATGCATCTCTTGGTCTGGGTGTTACAAGGTAATTGTTATTTGAATGTTTGGGATTGATGTTTATTTAATTTTACTTGATAAGATGAGTTCAGGATCTGTTGAACATATTGATATTGATATTCAAGATAATGAACACAAAGGGGATGGTGATAAGTTACCCTCAAATGTATGAGCTAATTCAGTTGCTTTTTGTCATGATAAGCCTTTGGGACATGGCAAGTGTAAAAGGCAACTCCAATCAAAGTGGTGGCAATATTTTGATTTGCTTCATCGCAAAAATGATGAGGTACAACGTTGTAAGCGTAAAGTATGTGGAGCAACTTATTGTGCTAATAGTGAAATGGGTAGAAGTAACTTGCAACGTCACATACAAAAACAATTCCTTAGACAAAAAACTCATGACGTTGCTTAATGCTTAATAGAACAAAATGATATAGCCTTTACTATCCAATCATGAAAGTTTAGCCAAGAAAAATTTAGAGAGTTACTAGTCTTGGCTATTGTGAAGCATGAATTGCCGTTTCAATTTGTGGATTATGAGGCTATTAAATTTGTCGTCACTTATTTGGAACCACAAGTGTGCCACTTAACTAGGAATACAACTAGGGCTAATATTCTTAAGATGCATAAAATTGAAATGAATATGCTTGCTCATGAGTTGCATTCATGCCCAGGAAAAATTTGTTTCACTTCAGATTTATGGACATTACGACTAATGGTTATGTTTGTTTAACTGCATGCTTTATTGATTTTGATTGATTGTTACAAAAGAGGATAATTAACTTTTCTTACATGTTGCCACCTTACTCTGGAATTGCATTGTGTGATAAAATTAATGGTTTGTTAGCTGGTTAGGTTATTGACAAAAAGGTTTTCACAATCACTTTAGACAATGCTGTTGCAAATGTTGTATTTGTTGATTATTTGAGAGATCAACTTGCTGTAAAATATTCATTAGCAGGTGGAGGTCAGTTTCCACATGTTCATTGTTGTGCATATTCTAATTTAGTTGTGCAAGAAGGTTTGAAAAAAAATTATAGCTCTATTGAGAAAGTTCGTGAATGTGTGAAATATGTCAAAGGTAGTCAAATAAGAAAGCAAAAGTTCCTAGAATTTGTTCCCAGCACTTCACTTGATTCGAAAAAGGGTTTAAGGCAAGATGTTCCTACTAGATAGAATTCTACCTATTTAATGCTTTCTAGTGCTATGTACTACCGTCATGCATTTAATCATTTGACATTGACTGATTCCAATTTCATGCATTGTCCATCTACTGAAGAGTGGGGAAAAGTTGAGAAAATTTACAAATTCTTGGAGGTTTTCTATAAAACCACTAATCTATGTTCTAGAGTGAAATATCCTATTGCAAACTTATACTTTCCAGCAGTCTTTATAGTTGAGTTCACATTAAGTCGAGAGTTCAGAAGTGATGATGTTTGCATGAGATCAATGGCGACTCAAATGTTTAAGAAATTTGACAAATATTGGAATGATTATAAATTTTATTTGCTATTGTTGTGACGTTTGATCCAAGTATAAGATATAGTTTGTTGAGAGGAGTTACAACAAACTCTATAGGCCTAACAATAATGAGTTAAGAAAGGCAAAGAGCAAATTGAAATCTTTGTTTGAGGAATACATGCGCAATGCTTGCAAGATAGGTACTAGTAGTGTATGTGCATCTTCGAATTCTCATACTACATTTGATGATAATGCTTGTACTACTGGAAATACATTTTCTATGGATGTTTTGAAGGTAAATACATTATTTTATTATTTTTATATTCAAATTATATGTATTTTAATATATTTAACTTCTTTTCAAGTTATTTTTTTAGATTTAATGTAATATATGTTATTAGCTTTTTGAAGTGCACTCATACATTCTATTTATGATTTAGGAGTTTTGACTTCTTTTCAAGTTCAGAGTTTATTCCTCAAAAGAATCGATTAGAGCTCTATTTGGAAGAACCAAAGCTTAACAGATTGGCCAAATTTGACGTTCTTACATATTGGAATGACGCTTGTTGTTGTTGAGGCATTGATATGTTGTACATATTGGTTATTTGAGCATAAAGGTAAATGATTTATTGATTTCATTGTTTATGATTTATTTTACTAATATTTTGTTATTTTTAATCTTTTGTATTCTTCTTTTAGGAACAAATGATATAAGATTGGATGACTTGACTGAGAATGTAATATGTTAGGAAGCATCAATGATAACCATTCAAGCACTGCAATTGATGCCTCTACTAAAATTATCAATCTTTGACATTGAAATGAAAATTAATAATTTGTTATTCATCACAGGTCACATCAAACGTTTAAAAAATTTTCCAATTTTTAGCTCTATGATTATTTAGTTAGTTATTAATTTATTTTCTTTCTTAATGTTGTTTCAAAATTTCTATTATGGAGTTTTGGTTTTTGAATTATGGAGGAAACTAGCTACCAATGCAAAGAAGTTTTCGGATTTTCATGATGAATATGATATGTTTTTGTCTTTTAACTTTAATTTTCACTATTTTGTAGTTAATTATGCATTTTGATCATTCGATGGTTGTCATCAAAACAATTGAACAATGGTTTGTTATTTTTTTGTATTTTGAGTACTCATGGACATGACAAGTTAGTGTTTCTTAGACCTTAATTATTATGCCAGACTTTAAATTTTATTGTAAATCAAATTCATACTCAATTATAATGTTAGAATTTATAAATATGAAAAATAAAATAAATAGATCAAGTTGGGTTGAGTTGGGTTAGGTCGGATTTATTAGGTTTGTTGGGTGACCTGACTAAAAATTAGGATAACCCAAACCTGACACGAAATTTTGTGAGTCAAATTAGAATCGAGCGTTTTAAGTTTAACATCGAGTTGGATTGAGTTAGGTTCAGGTTTGATATTTTTATATTATATACCTACTTTAACCTAACCCAAACCTATTCAACCTGCATGAATTTACACCCCTAATTAAATTTTAACTTAATGTATTGTACCCATTTTTTAGCCATAGCACTGATGGTAATTATTTGTGGCCATTAAAAAGTACCCCCAATTACTTTGTGAACAACTATAAATCACTTGGCCTTGGGCTTTTAGCAACCAACATTTCAAATGGGCTTCAAGAAATCAAGCCCATTTCTAAAATGATCCTCTAGCGCTAAAGCCCATTTCAAAAATGCTGACAAGCAACCCCCCCAAGTAGTAGGGTAAGCCCTAAAGTTTTGGGCCACCACGAAAGCCCTTTAATAGTCCTTTAGCCAAACCCAAATTTACTCAGAGCTGACACTTTTAACAGTCTCTAAGCTGTCATCTTCGTGAATCGCCGTTCTATTATATTCTATCCCCTTCTCTCAACAATAGCACACTCCCCCGACTCTCCCCTTCCCTCCCTCCATCCACCCAAAAACCCGCCTGAGATATAGATACAACTATACATACAACCGTATAAATGGTGTGGACTTCAGCGCTTTCTCTGAGTTCTCATCCAACGGTATGCAAATAAGACTGAATCTTGATTCATTTTTTTGGTTAAATTTCTGGTAAGTAGTTGTTTTCTGCTATTCCAGATTAATTTCGGGTTTCGGAACAAATATAGAACCGGGTTATGGACTGTAAGCTCCATGAAGAGCAGTTCATTGTATCTCAATGCGCCGGGTGTAATCTCCCGTTTTACTCTAGTTAGCATCACTTCGAGACGCTTGCGTTTGAAAAAATTCAGCATTAAAGCGACGGCGTCCGGTTCTGGCGGCAGCAATTCGAGGCGTGGCACTAGTTCTCGCAGAGTTTACAAGCAGTCTCAGGCGCAAGCTCCCGTTGCTCCGGTCAAAGAAATTGCTTCCTTTGTTCTCCCTGCTGGTGCATTTGTTGTTGTGACTTTCGGTATGCATTTTCCCAATTATATATGTTCTGTTTGTGGAGGCCTTTTAGGTGTTGGTATCATGGATAACGTGTCTTGTTTATAGTAAAAGATCCCTTAATCGACTTGCTTCTGGATTTATTTGATTGCTTGGAATGGATATTCAATTTCCTGTTGGATATGGAATTATGGAAAGGGTAAGTTTGAAGGTTTTGTTAGCAATTGCTTGTATTTGTTTATTAGGCGTAGGGGTTTGAATCAAGGTGGTATATGTAGTTTAAGTCATCAGTTGATTTATATGCTGCTTTTAGTTATTCAAAGTATCTAATGCACTGAGACTGATATATATATGTATTGCGTCAGACTATGATACACCTCCATTGCGCAAGTGTCCATAAATTAAACACAAATATATACATATATATTCAACACGTCTGATGATGCACCAGACCCACAATGGAGGACGTTTCCGACATGTTTTGGACAAATAACATCTTTTTGTATATATTAGAAAGTACATTAGTGGTTAAGAAATTAACTAAACATTAAAATTTTATAAAATTACTTGAAAAACAAATGTTGTCTCATTCAAGATCACTCTCTATTCGTACTCGTAATAAAAGTAAAACTCTTGCTTTTATATATAAACAAATTATGCAAGTGAAACACAATCATTGATATAAACTTCTTTTTCTTTCCTTGATATGTCTTCATGAATTTGTTATTAGTTGCATATCTACATGTATATGCACAAATTAATACTTACATAATGCAAAAAGATTTACATAAGCGAATACTCTTCTGGAAGCCGTATTATGTCCTAAATTTTTTAAGAAATGTCATCTTGTGTTGGTATCATATATCATGTCCTTGTTTCTGTACACCAACACATCAAAGTTAAAAACTTGTTTAGAGCTTTTGTGCGAATAATTTATATATAGCCACTACTTTCATATTTTAGTTTGGTGTTAAGTTTATGAAAGAATTGAAAGTATATTGAGTTTTTTATGTTAACTCCAAAGACAGGAGGATGATGCGCAGATTTCTGCTTACTACTTAACATGAGTGCAATCTAAATGCAGTATATTCTGCCTCATTTCGTCTTCTATTTAAAGGGGAAAAAAAAAGGTTTTGCGAATTTTTCCATACATAATCAAGTGTATGATTTGGCAAAGCAATACAAGAATTGATTTTGCAAATTTTCTCCTGGAATTATGATTAGACACCAACTTCATTTGGCATTTCTTTACGATCCAATGATGAGAAGAAAAACAATTTCCTCATATTTTCTTTCCTTTACTTAAATCGTTGATCCACATGCCTTTTGGTTGTTTTCTGAAGAAATATTTACTATGAATCTTTCTTTACTGCTGGACCAATTTTCTTTCATTGCCTTTACTTAAATCGTCAATCCACCTGCCCTTTGGTTGTTTTCTAAAGAAGTATTTGCTGTGAATCTTTCTTCAATGCAATGGTGGTCCTGATTAATGTTCAGATCTCTTAATAGTTTGATTTTGTTGTGGCATGTACTGCAGCACCAAGATTGAATAGTCTTCCCTTAAAAGATACAGCCTCATTTCTTTTGGCTGGTTTCTTTTTCATACTTTCTGTTATTTTGACTTTAAAACATTATTTTAGTGCAGTTGGCTTAGCCACCTCTGGACTAAAAATAATATCTCTGAAGGGTAAATTCTCAATCGGTAACTAATCTACACCTTCCAGCTGACAGTTTTATGGAAGCTAGTCGAGAAAATCCTTCTACCAAAGCCGTCGAAGTCTGTAGCTGAAGATAATAGACCTGCTCATGGAGTGAAGTGGTCCTTTGCCCCAGGGACAAATTTATTGTCACCCTTTGGGGCGAAGATTGAACGGGAATCCAAACTGAGGCTAAATGATTTTGCCAAAGAACTCAGATCATTCACAAGTGTTGACATGTCAGGTAATTGAATAGTTTATTGTTTATTCAGTTTCGTTGTTGATATTCTGTGTGATTATATTTAATGTGCGTAAAATTCACTTTGTCTATATGGTTCCCCTTGTTTTCTTTGACATCTGTATGTCCTAGTAGAATCACCTCATTTCTCTTATATTTTTCCATTCACCACAACAGACCGAGTAAAATTCTTCCTCCTCTCAGGACAGCATTCAATACAACCTTTCTTTTCCTTTCGTGTTTTGTTGTTCATCATTATGCAGAAGCCCTTTGAACCTCTGACATAGAATTGGTCTAACCATACAAGGTTTTGTTAGGTCGCAATTTTGGAGATGAAGGCCTATTCTTCCTAGCTGAGAGCTTAGCATATAATCAGGTGAGAGTTTATTTAGACTTTATCTTTCTGAGCTTCGAAGTTTTGCTAGGAATACTTCTATCCGTATTCCCTACTTTCATGTGCCATTTTCAGACTGCTGAAGAAGTGAATTTTGCTGCTAACGGGATTACTGCTGATGGAATAAAGGCATTTGATGGGATTTTGCAATCAAATATTGCGCTAAAATCTCTTAACTTATCAGGAAATTCTATTGGGGATGAGGGAGTCAAGGTAAAACTTAATTAAGATATTGTTAGATACATATTCTACGATGTTATTGTTGTGTTTTGGAATGGAGATAGGTGATTTGTTCTTGAAGCGTCGTGTGAAATTGATCTGTCTTCTACAATTCATTTTGCTTTCCAATTCATCAGGAAAGATTTAATCTTTTTAATATGGAGCATTAGGTTGACCACTTTTCATTTTGTTCCATCTAAGGTCATTGTATGTGTAAAGCTATGACAGAAATATCGGAGAACATTATCCTTTCATGCTTAATTTATTCATGAAGGTCTTTTAGTGACTCTAGAAGCTTGACTTTCTTTACACTAGCTTATGAAATTGTATAATAATTGAATGTTGTTCTATTTACTTAACAGTTATTTACTGCTGTTAAGTTTAGATCACTTTTGCATATATTCTAGTGTGATTATTGTTCAAAATTTCTTATCAAATGGTATCTTTGCAGTGTTTGTGTGACATTCTGGTTAACAATTCTGGCATTCAGAAGCTACAGCTTAGTAGTAGTGCATTTGGGGATGAGGTTAGCTTACTTTTGGGATTGAAATGGTATTACCAAAATCTGGGACATGTTCCATTAATACATGTCTTGGTAAAAAGTCCTCGATAAAGCCCCTAAATTGTCCTTCTCATTTCTCATTATGCAGGGAGCAAAAGCTATTTCTGAGATGTTGAAGAAAAATTCAACCTTGCGCATCATTGAACTTAATAACAATTTGATTGACTACTCTGTACGAAATCACACTTTGCTATGCTTTTTGATATCTTTGATTGTGTAAATACATTGGATTTGACCACTAATTCTGTTTTGTTGTTATTTTGGAAATGGAGGTAGGGATTTTCAAGCCTTGCTGGAGCAATTCTTGAGAATAAAAGTATACTGTCTTTATACCTCAAGTAAAGTTCTTATAACCAAAATGATTGCTTTTCATATTTGAGTCCAATATAAAAATAGAAGGAGCTGCTGTCTTGACTACTTACCGTTTATGATGTATGGACACAGACACAACACAACACAATATGGACTTGAGCACATGAAATCATTTTCGGGACACGACAATGCTTGAAAATTTTAGGACACAACACTATTTGGACGCAATTGTCCTATATAGATTTATACCTGAAGATATAAGTACGTACTCATATGCATGTACATGTAAACGACAGAGTATTATAGAAACATAGGTACCAGTAAATGAGAAATTTGCATCAGTTATGGTGTTGGAAATTTGTGGAATATGATATTGAGGAGAAAAGAAAGTACCATTAAAAAAGAAAATTTTAAAAAAGAGAGGAATGTGATTCTAAATAACTTAATATTATGTTTGTTAATTTTATCGACTTTATATTTCTCCAAAGTCTTATTAATTAATGCACTTTCCTTTCCACATTGGTGCCGTATGCTTCCCATGTTTAAATTATGTCTTTTTCGTTAATTTCTAAACTCATCATTTTGGTGTGTCCAACATGTATCTAACACTACATGAGTTAATTTTTGGGAGTTGGTGCCTAAGTGTTAACAATCTTCTCTTGGTATGGTTTTTCTATGAATATGCAGTTACTTGTTTTTCAACATTAGCCTTTTCTTCATCCCTGTAAATTTGTGTATATTGCTGTTCCAGTGGCAACTATGGTGGTCCCCTTGGTGCAGCTGCGCTGGCAAAAGGGCTGGAGGGAAATAAATCCTTGAGGGTGTCTTTCTAACCATTTTCTTTTCTTTTCTCTTATCTGATTTACAGATTTGGTTGCAAATATTATCATCACTTGGACCTTTTATATTGTGTGTCATCTGTGCCATGACAATCATGTGAATCCTGGTATGACCTGGAAGAACCATGGTTCGTGCACTAAGAAGTTGTTGCAATACAATATATGTTTTGTTCTGGGAGATGAACTTGGTTCAAATTGTGTTGAGACATGTTTGCTCCATAGAGATATCCTGGAAAAAGAAGCTCAGTTACATTCATTTTTGGCTTTTGATGCAAACAATAGAAAGAAGAAAGCATTTCCGTCTAAATATTCAATAACAGAGGGACTGGAACACTGTGATGCACTTGCTGTTAATATGCAACAACATTGTTTAATTTTGCATTTTTTTTTAATGTTCAACTTTGAGATTCATGACTGAATGCAGTCTGTAACCACTAACCACAATGTATAATATGTCTAGGAACTCTATTTGCAAGGGAACTCTATTGGAGATGAAGGAGTCATTGCTCTGATGTCTGGCTTGTCCTCTCACAAAGGTTTATTCTGCTTTACAACTTTTTTTAGTGCATTATTTTTTCTCACACATTCTGCAGCAGATCTGACAATTCACATTTCTATGTAGGGAAGCTTACGGCGTTGGATCTTGCAAACAATTCAATTAGTGCGAGAGGAGCCTTTCATGTTGCTGAATATATCAAAAAAAGCAAGAGCTTGTTGTGGATTAGTCTTTACATGAATGATATTGGAGATGAGGTAGAAGTTGAATTGGTTATCTTATAAACTACCAAATACTCTGTTCTTTTCAACTCATGTCTTGCCATGATCAAAGATTAATGCACCTCTCAGCTAGATATTAATTTGCACTTACCTCTTCAATTACTCATATTTGTCTCAGGGAACTGAAAGAATAGCAGAGGCTTTGAAGCAGAATCGCTCAGTCACAAATGTTGATCTTGTAAGTAAAGGAACTTACTATGGTCTTAATCTGGACACCATCTTCATAACATAAATGATCAAAGAAACAAGCTTCTCAAAGCCTGGCTTGCATACTGCAATTTCAGTCCAAAAAAATGTTGTCGATATATATGATCAATTGAATACTAGGCAAAACGCATCTCTATAAACTTATAACTTATTGATTTTTTTTATGATATCAATATTTTGCTTTCCAATGGGACATATTGTGATGACGACTGACTCACAGTTTGATTTTTAAAGGTGTGTTTTTTGTACTTAAGTAATAATGGTAACTATATTGCAGGGGGGAAATGACATCCACGCCAAAGGAATCAGTGAAATTGCAAAAGTTCTGAAAGACAATTCTGTCATTACTGCTGTGCGCGCTCACCTGTTGCTTCTTCCAATTTTGTAAATTTTGTATAACTATTCCAGTCATAAATCTCTCTCTCTCTCTCTGCCAGTTGGAACTTGGTTATAATCCCATTGGACCTGATGGAGCAAAGGCTTTAGCAGAAGTTCTTAAATTTCATGGAAACATAAAAGATCTCATGCTTGGTTGGTGTCAGGTAAGAAATTAAAATACAAGTGTGGCAACGTTTTCCTGATCATCTTCCCTGACCTTCTAAATGCATAATTTTTGCAGATAGGACCCAGTGGAGCTGAATATATTGCAGATATGCTGAAATACAATAGTACCATATCAAGCCTAGATCTGCGAGCCAATGGACTAAGAGATGAGGTTTGTCTTATTTTCCATGTCGTTCAGGTGCTCTTAGGCACATTGGTTGTTCAATTGATTTAGGTTGCCCCTTATTGCACATCTTTAGGGTGCCATTTGCCTTGCTCGGAGCTTGAAGGTGGTTAATGAAGCTTTGACATCGCTTAATCTTGGGTTCAATGAAATACGGGTATGGAATATATTTACTGGAAGATTTTTTACACCATTATATTAGCTTTCTATCATCATTTTACAGCATTATCTTCTATTATGCAGGACGAAGGGGCTTTTGCTATTGCTCAAGCACTCAAGGCTAATGAAGATGTCCGGCTCACATCATTGAATCTTATGAACAACTTTCTTACGAAATTGGGACAGGTTATTCACTTTTCGTATTCAATCCTTAAATTCTTCCTATTGTCTGCTATCAGTGTCTGTAGCTTAAATTAAAACCTGAAAAACACGCAGAGTGCTATCACAGATGCAAGCGACCATGTATTCGAGATGAATGAAAAGGAGCTCAACATCGTCTTCTAGTTAAGATCTCTCCACAAGAGGAATATAACTTTTCTCTTTCTTTTTTTTCTTTTATTGTGGTTTTGGGGTTAATATATAGCAACAATTTCCCATTTGAGATCGTTTTCCTTCCTACCCGTGAGTTAATAAAGAAATTAAATCCACAGTTCCCTTTCCTGATACCCAACTGACATTATTTCAGCTGCAGCAACATCGAAATTTTGGCGTCAAGAGTTAGATCATTTTAACTTAATTGATCATGATGTAGAACTGTTAAATTTTGTCTGATTTTCTGCTTTGTGCACGAGCAGAAAAGCCTTGGTTAGTTAAGTGGTTTCATTAGGTTTTAGACTGTCTCTTTGTTTGTTTGCATGTAAAGTGCACAGAAACCTATTTCTAAAATTTAGCTTACAAGCAGCTGGCTTGGTGCCTGAGAGACTTGTTAAAATTATTTTTACTTTAATGCTTGATGAATTTCATGGTGTAAAATGCTGTGTACTATTTACATAGGAGATTCTTCACTTTCTTGATTGCTTCCTTTAGTGGGGCTTCAAGAGAGACCGTGATGATCAAATTTGGAGGCAAGAATGATTGTAATAGCATGTCTTTGTGGTCATCTTTTTATTCAAATTTACGATCAGCGTATTCGTGTCCTTTATATATGAACATTTGGGGTCTGGGGCTGCTATTCTGTTGATCATACCAACTTGATTATATGGAAATTAAATAAAAAGTTGCAAAATTGCTCATATTAATTGAAGTCTTTTAAGAAAAAAATCAATTGAAATGCAAATGAGTACTCTGGGTGGAAGGACAAATGTCTGTTAAGTAGTCATTTGGTTTAGCAGTATGAATTATGAGATTAAGATTTGAACCTTGTGGGTGAGGTTTGGGGTTCGAGTTTCAAATCTAATGGAGCTTTTGTGTGTGAACTTTGAAAAAATAAAAAAGAGAAGAAAAGATGGGAAGAAAAAATCGCAAGAATCCCATGCTTGGGCAACTAGTGTGTGGATTCTCATTTTGGGGCCCGGAAACGCCATGATGGCCGCAGTTCAATCCTGGTTACCTTGTGCATTACAGTTGTCTGTTGAACTGCAGTGGTTGAGGGTTTTATCCATAAATGAATTGCCTGTGGAGACCACTATCATTAAGAGCTATTGTGGTTAGAGAGACCCAAAGATATTGCAGGCTTTTATTGATAAACGAATAGGATTCCATGTCTCACTGTAAAGGATAAAGTGAAAGATAAAATGCTGGAAAATAGGGAATTGCTGATTGCTGAAGGCTGGCCAGTGCTCATCTTTTTCTTTTCGGGCTATCATTTTTCTCATTTAATTTATTAATCCTTTAAACCCAAAAATGCCTTGATATCCTAAAACTCAGGGAAAAAGTAATGAGAAATTAAAGAGGTTGGAGGACAGCCAATGATGCCCTGTTGTTGTACGCTCACATGTTTTGTATGCTAGCAAATACTGC
Source organism: Jacaranda copaia (assembly GCA_014898725.1). Classification (NCBI taxonomy): domain Eukaryota; kingdom Viridiplantae; phylum Streptophyta; class Magnoliopsida; order Lamiales; family Bignoniaceae; genus Jacaranda; species Jacaranda copaia. The sequence goes on along the minus strand of JACGDI010005728.1, from coordinate 3,014,992 downwards.
CTCCTTCCAAATGAAAAAGGGGCTTTATCTACAAGTAATTTTTTTATTTCTTAAAATCATATTCATCTTCATTTTATATAATACGATGAATTATTTAAGAGGATTTAAAAGATTATTGGTTAATTAATTATTAATCAATTATAATAAATAAAATAATTTAAAATATACGACACATTCAGAAATAAGGAAGTTGTTGGTAATTTTTAATTAATCATTGGGAGATAATATAATTTTTTTTTCAATTGAATAAAAAACAAACCTCGTCACTAATATTGGATCAAATTTTTTATTTAATTTTTTTGTAATATTATAACATTCACAACAGGACATTCATCATTACAAAAGAACATTTAATTAGTTGAAATATAACAATATATCCAAACACATCACAAAATGAACTTACGCCTATGTGTAACTTTTTGTGAGAAAAGAACATTAATCTTAATTAAAATAATTGTACACATCCCTAAAACTTTTACCTTCATAAAATTTCACTAAAAATCGGCATTCACTCACAAAAAGGCATTCAAATTTGCAGGGGCAAAAATAATATAGACTTGGGAGATTAGTTTGATTGAGAAAATCAATTTAATTAGAGGTGCCAATTTCCAACACAATACGAAAAAATTAGGTTTGGGTCAACTTATTTTGGGTTCGAGTCTAGTAAGGTCGACAGGAATAAGAATTCGAATAAAGTGGGTTGGATTGAGTTAAATTTTAAGTTACACGAATAACCTGAAATTTGATTTTGAATTACACAACAACCCAAACCAACTCGATCCAACTCTAATTGAACGAATAAAATTTAATATTTTTAGAAGTAAAAATATAAAAACAAAATAAAACTTAAACTTTTGAACTCTAGCAATATCAAAATTACTATTTTGGTGTTTTTCAATCGAATTTATTTTCGCAAACATATAGGATGGATTACTATAATTTTATACTATTTCTAATGGTTATTTTTTAGTATCCAAGCAGACATGAAAGTTATTCTGCAAAGAGTTGATAAAACACTGCTTTGACTACTGAATTATACTACAAATTTTTCTTAGACATTATGCGATGTAAGATTTTGCATATAGAAATAGACATGAATTCTTTCTATTAAGAGGATATAAAAAATTCAAAAGACTCAAATAAGTTTTTTTGATAAATTATGTGTTCAATTAAAATACTTGTTTTATTTGCTTGATAATATATTTTTATTGATTTGTGTTCTGCTTAATTACATCAATATAAAGTAAAGAAATAATATCGTTTTAGAAGTTAAAAGAGACAATTTGATTAATACAAAAGACACAAAAATTAAAAAGAGTAGGTGAATAACACTTGAAAAAGTATGTGATTTTTAAAAATAAATTACTTTGTCATTTCAATATTTTTATAATGCTAATAGATACTACAAAAGGAAAGGAACAAAAAGTACTAAAATCAATATATTATGTGATTCGATTAAAAAAATTTTAGAAAGCTACTATCATGAATCTATGATAAGAATTTCTTACTTTTATTTTAATTTTTTAATAATTAAGAATAAATATAATTAAAAAATAAAAATGCCAAAAAAATTTATACAAATCAGAACAAATGTTTGAAATAATTATTTTAAATCAAATTGACATGTTAGATTGGGTAAATTTAAGTTGGCGAGTTGACCAAATAAAAGTCAAGTCAACCCCGAACCTGATCAGATACGATTCAGGTTGAGTTAGAATAGAGTATTTTTGGGTTGTTATCAAGTTGAGTCGAGTTAAAATTGAAGAAATTAATGTTATACCCTTGTTTCAACCTAACCTCAACACACACCACCCATCTCAATTGCCGCCCCTAAATTTACTGAAATTACAAAATGGTCCGCATTGAGTCAGGCCGAAAGTCAGAATAGGCCATCTTTATCCGTATGGGCGTGCGGGCACTGGAGAAACAACTTTTTGTAATAAATTAGCACGTCCAAATTTATAACGTATCCATGCAATGCACCTGACTGATTTTTTTCAGCCCCAATGCCCTTTTCACTCCAGCTGTAGGCTGTGAATTCAGGGTTATGGGCTAAATTTAATTTCAATGTCGAAATGGTTACAATTTATTTGAATCTGGTTGTTTCGTACTTGCCCTCAGTCGGTGCGATTTAATTTGATATAGGTTTCTTAACTTTGTATTTAAAGAAATAAAGGCTTTAGATGCGCTTGCAAAAATTGATTAGGAATGAATCACCCGTAATATAAGTAATTGATTGATAAGATAATAATAACGGATGCACTCGTTTAATAAAAATTGTAGCTCAAATAATTGATGATTGGTTGGGACAATAATCTTTATATCATATTATCTTTTGTAAATAACAATATCTTTGATAAAAATTCAGCTAATTTGAAAAGTAGTTTACATTCACGTACGACGATTTTCCTAATTTGATTTGTTAAAAATGATCATACAAATAATCTATAGCACCCTTCTCTCACTAGCATGCTCAAAGTCTAGCATTCGTAGCTTTCTTCTCTCACCAGCCCACACAAAATCAACTATCTGTAATTCTTAGTTTAAATCCTCTATTTCATTCTTTATTCTGTCTTATATTTCAATTTATAAATACATGACATATGAATTAAATATTTTTTTATAAAATTAATTAATTAAAAATCAATATACATAATACAAATACAATAAATTAAAATACGAGATGGAATAGAGAATTCAAAATGATAACTCCCTAACTAGTGCTCTCAACATTTCTCACATGCTTCTAAAACAACCAACAACTACTTCATACAAGTATGGACAGTTTGTCATGAGAATTAATTATTCAAAATTTAAAATTGTTCGCTTCATCGCCGGCTTAGATTAAATATCCACAATAATGGAAAAAGGGAAATAAAAGAAAAAAAAAAAAGGTCGTATGATATGATCTAGTTTTATGAAGATACAACTATGCCAGCTTCCCCGGATCTATCTTTTATTGATTAGAAAGAGAAACAAACCAAGTTAAAAACAGAGAATTATCTGATCCAAGTTGATGTCTGCAGTAGAAATTCTCTCAATTTGGTGTCCCGCTGGAGTGGGTCAAAACCCAATGGCCATATTCCCTGCAAGTTGCCTGCCGAACAAGAACAATCAAGGTGGCAACTGGCCAACAAAATGCGTTTCAATTCCTCTATTTTTAAAGGTCTACACTATCTTTTTTGAATAATTTCTATATTATGCCAAACAAAAACAAAAACCAAAAAAAAGGGGGGGATTTATAAAAACAATGATAGATATTATCAATATAATTGAAGTTGTTAAAATTAATTTATTTATTTGTTAACTCACTTAAACAAGAGATGCACTATTTCAAGAACACCCGCCCCCCCACCAAAAAAAGTGGGGAAATGCACTAATCATGGCATCCCAATTTCCAATAAACCAACCTTTTCTTTATTTTAATGAAAAAATACAAGAAAATAAAGATCAACATAATAGCTTCGATTCAGCATGATCGAGGAGATTTATTGTTAAAATATTTAATTTAAATTATAATTATTGTCTAAAAAAATTAATACGTCGCAACAACTCTATTAAAATGCTAATCATAATATTATTACATGCAAATTCAATGCATGACCTCCATTTAGGAAGATTCGTACCAGAAGTATAATGCAGGAAAAATTAACTATATATGCATTTGGGGATTTCATATTAATCATGTGAGTATAGAGCTAAATAAGATATAAACGATTAGATAAAATAATGATAATTTTATAAAATAAAAAGTTGATGTCATAATATATGATTCGATAATTTGTAATTATGTACTGGTGCGGTGAGCAAATTGAGAATTGAGGGCATGATTGACTTGACCGAGAAATAGTGGAATGGAATCCAGCTCAAAATGAGCGAGCAAAGCTGACAACTCTTCAATGCTTGGCCCGCTGCAACCAGAAGCAGGACATGAATATTACAAAAGAAATAAAAATAATAACTTTTGCAGGCCCCACAGAGATTTCCTGTGTTCTCCAGCAAATAAATATACAATTAATTAAAAATAATAATAATAGAAAATAAATTATATATTTGAAGATTGATTTGATTGATCCATCCAACTGGAATATGGCTGGATTCCTCATCGCCTGTCGGTCAGTATACGTACCATGTATCAGCACAGTACATATGTGGGGCAACGAGCCAAATTTCCCCGCATTTTCACACCTACTTTTAAAATATACTCATTAAATTATTTATTTATTGTGATTTTTGTATGTAACATTTCAAATTGAAGATTATTAATTATCCCACGTTAAAAGAAATAAGAGTTCGAAATAATTTATAAATTATTCACCATTTTTTATTTTTTCAGATGTGTTTTTCTTAAAAAAAAAAACTCTTATTACATGTGTGCCCGAAAGCAATATATTGAAATAGTTAAATTTTTATGTCAATGACAAATTTAATCATGATTACATATAAATATTGAAATCTTAAGTATTTTACTTTAGTACCCTTCGAAAGCTATTAACCTAATAACTTCATAAAAGTTTAAATATATATTAAAAAAATATAGATAATGTTTGGTTGTGTTTACAATTTATAAGTTAACATACACTCATTTTCCTTCAAAAATACTAATTTTTTTCCCCAAAATATTCTCTCATATCTTTTATTATCCCCAAAACTTGCCTATTTTTAATATATATTATATATTTTATTATCATTCTAATAATAAAAAAATCACTAAATTTCACTTTTATCAAAAAAATTTAACAAAAAAATATTGATTTGATTACTACAGTTAAAAATGTCTTCTCCAAAATATAAACAAATATACCAAAATTTTCTAAAACTAATTTTTAACTATTCTCTAAAATATAATAAAAAATCAATTACATTCTCTAACACAACTTTCACATTCTCTAATATCACTTTTTAATATTTATTCTCTTAAAATACATTAAGATCACACAAAAAATATAATGAAACATTGCCATAAGCATTATTTGTTTGGATTGCAAAATGAAAAGTTGAATGTTGTTTTTAGCTTGATTCGGCGTCCACGACCCAAATTTGAATAACTCTTGTGTTACTTTCATTTCTTTTTTTTTAATCAAAAACTCTTTTGTTACTTCATGTTAATTAATAGTTATTGATCAATACAGTCCATTTGGGTTTTTTTTTTTTTGAATTGTTTTCATTTTGTCAAAAAATAAGACAGAAAACTATTAATTTCTCTCTTATTTTTACTAATATTTTCATTCTTAACAAATTTTTTTAAACACACACTTACACATTCTCTCTTTATTTTTATCCTTTATTTTTTTTATTTTTATTTGTACAATTTTTAATATAAAAACACAATAACATCCAAATACAACTTATATTCAAATGAAAATGCTTCCAGAAAATAAAATCAAATGAACTCTAAAACAAGATCAAGTTTAAGTAGTATTATGGTAATGTTTGGTCATGTTTTATATATTGTGTATTATGTATTTTGGGAAAATGAATTTTGAAAGTGGGGTTGAGGAATGTGATAGATGTTAGTTTATATTTTGGGAAATATTTAAAAATTTATTTTGGAAAGTATTGATATGTCTTTTTATATTTTGGGGATACATTTCTTACTGTAGCAGTCAAATTAATACCTTTTTATTAAATTTTCAGAGTAAAAATGGAATTTAGTAATTTTTTTATTGTAAGAATAATAAAAAAATATATATGATGTATATAATATATATGTATGTATTGAAAAAGGGGAAAGTTTTGGGAATAATGAAGAATAATCGAGGTTATTTTGAAAAAAAAAATTATTTTTTATGTTTTGAAAAAAAAAATGAAAATATATTTATTTATGTTTTACCAAAACAATTTTGTCTTGGCAAAACATAAACAAAGGCCTATGTAATTCAAAATGTTTACAAGCTTAGAACCAATTTGGTTATGTTTTATTTTCTTTTTCAGGTATTTTTACTATTTGAAAATAAATTATCAACAGTTTATCATTATTTTCACCAATATTTTAACTCATTTTATCTCAAAACACATTTTTCAATAATTTACGTATCTTCTCTCAATAATATAAAACACATTTTTTAATAGCCTGCGTATCTTCTTCTAATAATATGTATCAATCTTCTATCTCTTTTTTG
>JACGDI010005728.1:2960811-3008770 GCA_014898725.1 Jacaranda copaia | reverse complement strand
TTTCTATAATAAAATATTAAGGTCTTGTGAGCTCATTTAAAATAATAAAAAAATTAAATTATTTTAAAAATTTTAACAAGTAATTTTAATTTATGTATATTAATTGTAAATTGTCACTGATAATATTTTATAAATTTTAAAATTTTATTTTTTTTCAAATAATTCAAAAAAAATTTTTTAAAAATATTTTATAACATGTATGAATTTTAAAATATTTTTAATCAAGTACCATTTTGATCGATGCTTAACATACAATCCATGTTTTGAAAATCAAATCGGATTGTTCGACTGGATTGGTAATAGGAGGCAAATTCGATTCCATTGAAGCTTAAAAATCGATTGGCCATTGATTCATTTATTTTTATATTTTTTAAATTTAAAAATTAAATTTAAAGTTGATTAATTGTGAAGTAGTTTGTTTTGAAGAATAATATTTAAAAATAAGTAAGAATTGGAATTTTTTTAAATAATATTTTCTATATTTTAAATTTTTTTTATCTTTTATTGATATTAAAATATTATATATATTTATAAAATTAAATATAATTATTATATTATTGTAATATTATACTAATCGAATAGATTGTCCAATCAATTAAATTGGTAAAACCAGTAATCAGTCATGAAACATTGCATGCGCTACAAAGAATGATGCATTTAATTATTTTTTGAAAGAAAAATACGAGACATAAACATGTTTAAGCAAAACTCGTGCATAGAGAATCTACCATATAAAAAAATAAGCTACTTTCATTAATATTATGCCACCAAACAGCCCCTACAAAACATAGGATTACGGGCTTGACGCAGCGACCAATGGTCAGAAGTGGGGGCCCGCGCTGACGCAAATATTGACAAGAGACGACCATCGGCCAGCCCATTTCCTCGTCAATTGTGCCTCAAAAATCCCCATATTTTCCCTATTATATAATTCCCCAAAAAAATTGAAAAATTACAATAAAATTTTGATTTTATTTAATTATATTTTTTTAAAATAATATTATTTTAAAAAAATATAATCAAATATATTTTTATTTTTTATAAATAATATATTCTTTAATATATATATTATATCTATTTTATTATTATTTTAATATTAAAAAATAATTAAATTTTATTTTCATTTTAAAAATACAATAAAAAAATATTAATTTAACTATTACAATAAAAAATATTTTTTTAAAATATAAATAAATATATCAAAAAATAATTTACATATTTTTTAATAATTTATTCTCTCAAAATACATAATAAATAAAAAATATAACCAAACATTTCCTTTGTAATTTTCTTTATTTTCTTTTAGCAGTACTAGTTTTTTTTATCAAATTTTTTGAACTCCACAAGACCGCCTATAAATTGCAAGCACTGGTGAGAAACAAAAGACCAGACATTAAACTCACTGCAATTCTTGACTCCCATAAAGCTCAATCTGCAAAAGCATATATATAGGGGAAAAAAAATTATACATATAAATTGAAAATGGCTTCTCGTCTGCTTCTCTCGTCTGCTCTTTTACTCTTCTGCCTTGCTCAGGTAATTATAGAAACATTTTCTTCTCATTTATATTTCATTTATGTTTTTCTTTTGCATGCATTTTGGGCTCCGTTTGATTCCTCTTAAAATCACACACATATATTGCAGGTTTCGTCTGACATTGAAACTGGATACAAAGAAGAAGAAGCACTGGTTATTTATTTTTAATTTTCTTAGATTTGTTTTTTGTTTCCCTTCTCCCCTCAACAGTTCTTTTCTGTTTTCTACTTCTGCATGCAACTCAATAATAATAATAATAATAATGATCAAATTATTTCGTTCTGACTATTTTTCCTTGAATGTTAGGTGGTGAAAGGTGCTAACAGAAGGCTTTTACCATTTCTGGGTATGCGTTTTTAATAAATCACGATATATAATTAAAACAAATTAGTTGTTTGATTATTTATAATTGATAAATTTAATGGGTCGGTATGTTTGGTTATTGGGGTGTAGATTGTGGGGATCTGTGCAAGGTGAGGTGCAGCCAACACTCTCGGCCACATGTGTGCAGCAGGGCTTGTGGGACTTGCTGTGTGAGGTGCAAATGTGTGCCGCCAGGCACTTCAGGCAACAGGGAAATGTGTGGGTCTTGCTATACAGACATGACCACCCATGGGAATAGGACTAAGTGTCCTTAATTACATACGTTATGTCTGATGTCTGATCATTGGTTCAGTAAATCATATGTCTAATCTTTTCTATCTTCTTATTTTGTCAGTTATGTTTTGTAAGAAGCCCTGTTTGGCAGAAGTTTGAGTGTTCCATTTTTGGTTTGCTTTTTTTCGTCAGTGTCTCTTTGTATCTATATATTTTGTGAAAAAGTTTAAACTTGTTGCGTTTTCTTTAATGATGTGAGATAATAACTCTTAATTACTATCTTTAAGAATAATAAAAGAAATACTTGTAGATCAATTTTTTATTTTTTTTAGCTGTTACTTTAAATCATTTTGTATATTGTTGAAATAAAAGGATACATAAAACTAGGGGCGGAGAAGGCAAGATAGAGTAGCAACTCGGATATTTATTTATTTTGATTAAGAAATTATTATATTATAAATATCAATTAAATTTAAATTTAGTTTGATAAAGTTTTTTCTTTTGTTTTAAAATAACTAAAATATATATGTTCTCGAACAATATGTTAGTTGGGCATAAAAATGTAAAATGTGTAAATTTTTGAAAAATTTAAGAAATTGTAAAGAAGTGGAGACATTTGTAAATGGCCCTAAGGGCTTCCCCAATAATTGTACCGTCTCTCGTGGGAAAGAATAATGAAGGTGAAGGGGCTGGGAAGGACACGATGCAATGGGAGAATGCGCAAAAATCAGGTTGTTTTTGTTTTGTTTTGTTTTGTAGAAAATCAATTTTATTAAAAATAATTGTCATGTAATTTTTATTTACTGTTACAGCAAATTCTTATTACAAGATATATAATGTTATAAAGCAAAACAACTGAATATATATCTACATTAAAATAATATAGAAAATAAATGTATATCAATATATTTTTAATAAATTAATGATTTGAAATTATAGTAAAACTGATTATTACTTCGGCAAAAGCATATATATTTTAAATTCTTCCCTCAACACGTAACTTAAAAATACTGTTCCGTTATACCTAAAAATAGTCCAAAATGCAAAAATGAGGCTAGATCATAGCCCATATATGAAATGCTCCTGAGCTTGAGCTAAGCCCATTTACTAATGGGCTTCAACCAGTTGCAAAAGTCCTCCATAGCCCAATAGCCATGGCAATTTGAAAAATACTCAGAACTCGAACAATTACTAATCATAATTTTTTTTAGTTTCCGTAAATATTAAATTGAAGTAACTCAACTAAATTTTAATGAAGGCCTAGAAAATTTAGGCATTAATTACTATAACCATACATAATGATTTCTATATATATTTACGACAAAAATATTTAACTAATAATAGGATTTGTGTAAAAAAAAATCCACACTGATGGTATGTTATTTTCTTACTGAAAAAAACTATGGAAGATTAATCTGAATTCAGTGATTTAATTAACAATTTCAAATAATTTCACCCCAATCTAGTAAGTTTTGGGTGGGGTTAGGTATGGTTAGGTTCTAAAATAAGTGTGTTCAGATAAGTTTTGGGTAGGGTTAGGTATGGTTAGGTTCTAAAATAAGTGGGTTCAGATTAGGCTGAGCTAAAAAAACTAATATGAGTTGGGTTCAATTGGCGCAATTAGGTTTGAAGTTATGAATGAGTCCAAAATGGGTTGAAAATGGTTATAAATAGGCTTAACCCTAAAAAATAAATTAATATAATAATTTTCTAACTTGATTTTGTTTATTACTGATTTATAATTATCATTTATATCCATTAAATAATTCTTAAAAATTGTTATTCACCTTTAAAAATTTATAATCACACTCAAATCAAATTTATATTTGGTTTTTCTATATTTGGAATTATAGTACAATTTTATAATTGAGAAGATGGTACTATTATTGTTGTAGTTGTTATTGTTGTTGACAGCAACAATAATTATGATGATAATAAAATTTGTATTGTATAATAGGCAAACTTGAAATTAAATGTTGTGTCACATGATAATATTGCAATGAAAAAAAAATATTAGTTGGGCTATATAATACAATAATTAAAACAATAAATTTCACATCAATTCCAATATCATTATTCTGTTGCATAGTTGAGCTAAAGCTCAAATAAACTCAAATGTAATTAAATGCCTTATATGTGAAGATTTAAGTAAGAGCTTTAAATTCATTTTGGCTCTTGATTAGCCTTTTAGATTAAGAGGATATATATTTTGTAGTACAATTATGGGGAAGACATAAATATTTATAGTGGTTGTGTTGTATTTATTAAGAAAGATTATCAATTAATTTTTTTTAAATGGTCATTTTGCGACGAATTTTTTTGCAACAAAAAATTCATCGCAAATTAAGATGGATTTTCTCTGTAGCAAATTTTCGTTGCAAATTGGCTTTTTTTAGTAGTGCAATTTGTGCTCTTTTTTCAAGAATTCTTCATTTTCACAATAGGATTCATATTCAAAGGTAAAATTTCAAAGAAATAAAAGGTATTTCTAGATTTTCATATTTCAAATTCAATATATTAAAACAATAAATATTTAATTTCAAAAATTATGGGCAATTAAAATTCTCTACAACCAAAAATATAGATGCTATATAATAACAAGTAAACTAAAAGTTAATTTAAAGTTTAATTTGATTTTAAATGATAAGTAATATTTTAATAATAATTAATTAATGCACGATAAAATAAAGATAAAAGACCACAATTTAACAAAATAATGGAGCAAGATATTTAATGAAAAAATATAACTTTTTATATTGAACCCATTTTTAAATATGATCCAATTCATTTTTAACTCAATTTATTTTTAATTCATAAATACAATTCAAAATTATTTTAAACCTGGTTCATAAAAACCCAAGTCAATTCATTCGTTTACCACCCTTAGCTATGAGAGATTTCAGGCCTATCATTTAACATGGGACATTCAGGAAAAAGTGAATGTATCATTAGGCCTTGTTTGTTTGGCTTCTTAAGTGTGATACATATTTAATCAAACTTCCTTTAATGTTTATTTTAATTGATAAATTTTGTTGATAAATTCTAAATCTAACATTATTTATTGTTGCTTTTGGAAAATGGATCGAGCTGCGTGAAATGCTTGATTTTGTGTAATTAGAATTATAAAGATCAAATAAGGTCTATTTTTTATTTTATTTTCAATTAAACCTTATTCCCAAGAATGGGAAATAATAAAAAAATTGTGAAAAACTTATTTAAAAATAATAAAGATAAAATAGTAAATTTAGATATTATATTTTAATTTATTTATATATTAATTTTATCAACTAAATATAAAATTAAAATATTTTATCCTAATAAATTTAAAATATATTAATTTATTTATATATTACTTCTAATCACATCATTCAAAGTAAACGAGCCCTTATAGAAAGAAAGCTAATTTTCATAAAGTTTCATTAGAAATTAAAGTTTTAAATGGTTGTTTGTTCTTAGGTATAAAATAAATAATAATAATAATTAATATTATTATTATTATTAGCATTATTATTTATAATTCAAAAATTCAGAAAATAATACAAAACGTGGCCGACTTTTGTCGGCGAGGTCTATCACTTTGAGGCGGTCCAGTTTTTTGATTACGGCTAGTGCAGCGAGATTTGTCAGAACGGTGATGTGATACGATGATTGACGTTTACCAATTTACCAATGGTCAACACTGTAATGATTTTGTAGTTTGACCACCGCATTTGGTGTAAGAGTAGTTCGTTTTGATTTCTATCAGTAGCATATTTGATGTAGAAAATTAGGGTGACGAACGAGTTGGGATTGGTTTCGATCTCATACTATTTATTCAATAGGGGTCAATTTTCATTTTTCTATTGGAGCAAAAATTATAATCTCTTCATGCAGATCTTGAAAAAGAACGAAATTATTCTTGTCTTGACACAAAAAATAAAAATTTAAGAACAATTTTGGAAATTAAAAAAATTATGTTGAACAATTTATTAAGACCGTATTTGATTTTTTCAATTAGATGGGATTGGGAACTATAATATGCACTAATTATATATTTGCTACCTAAGGTTAGTTTTGTGGGCCGGCTCACATTTTGTGGCTAGCATGCTATTGTGCGCGCAATTAAGTATGACTAAAGTAACGCTTTTGAGGGTGTGATTGATTAATTGCACCCCAATATTGACTTTTTCTCTCTCAAAATTACATATAAGCCCTTGGGAAATATTATGGTCATGCTTTCATTTCAATTTTTTTTTTTTTCTAAACTCTATCCTCAACAACCGTAGAATACAATTAGTAATTTGATAAACGCATTAGTCTTTAATTCTATAACAATATGCCTTTAATATTATTTTAATAGTTGAAAATTTAGCTACTTTCATATCAAATTATTAATTATATATTTTTAATCTATATTCTTAATTTTTAAATTTTTTAGGTAATTTCTGAATATGAATTATATGTTTTGGGAGAATGAGTTTTGAAATGGGATTGGGGAATATGATATATATTTGTTTAAATTTTGGTAATACGTAAGAAAACTGTTTTAAGAAATTTTGATATATTTGTTTATATTTTGGAAGGAGACAAATTCTACTGTAATAGTCAAATCAATATTATTTTGTTCAACTTGTGGAGTGAAAATAGAATTGGGTGATTTTTTATTATTAAAATGATAATAAAATATGTATCTATATATTGAAAAATGGGAAAGGACATATTACATTAAAAAGGACAAATTAGTAAAAATAATATTAGTAGTGAATATCAAACACATCACATGAGATTATTGAAGATTTGAATGGTGCCTAATGTATATGTCAATCTCTCCTATCAAATAGAATAATAAATAATCCAATATCACACAATCACCCACTATTATTGATGAGGTTGAAAGCTGTTTTTAGTGAATAGGGTAGTATTTATGCTAATTCAACCAAGGAGGTTGAACGATTTAACAGAAATATTCTTCTTGGGTTAAGATCTGCAACTAATAGCAAATATTAAACTAGTTGAGGTGTCTTCAGCTAAGGCACTTCGACGTTCAAGTTAGTATTGATCGAATGAGATAATCGAGCAGCAGAGTAAGAGCGTATAGTGTATATGGCATACCTGGAGGGAGGCTAGCAGTGAGATATTTACAGTCTTCTCTTGATAGGTGATATGTCGAAGATGCCCCCATCAAGTATAGAAGGTTCTTGTCCTTACTTGGGGCTTGTTGGTTATTATCGATTCTGGTAATATTTTATGTGGCATCATCTCCTGCTTTTCAGGATGAATAGTACTCTAAGGGTGCACCTCCCTACTAGAGTTGGCGGCAAAGAGTGTATTAGGGTGGCACACGCCATTAATATAGAGGCATGCTGCTTGTCAGAGCATTAAATGTAGCAAAGATATGAGTTAGTGCCGGAGTGAGCATTCTGATTGACAATCATTGACCAGATAAGACAATCGACCAAAGGGATAATTGAATGGACAAAATGGCTTGAAGCCTTCCGTTGGGTGCAGTCAAGAATAATTAGCTCAATCGAACAATTATGATCAAGTGACACAACCTAACTGGGTCCAAAAGCATTGTTAGGCTATGAATGTTAAGTGGGCCTAAAAATACTTTCTAGAGTCTAGCTTGTTGGGTTGAGCCTGTTGGGCTATCTCATATTATGAGTCCCCCCCACTCACAGTCGTGATTGAGCTTGTCAACGAGAAGGAGTAGGGAGTAGATAATTGAATGACGGTTATGCGTATTTGACCAGGGTTTTGAACTCTTGATTGGGATTTTTGAATACTCAACTGGGGTTTTGCACATTTAATGCATTAGTTACATCACAGTATACAAAAAGCCAAAGGGCGGTAGTGCAATTATTACTACCACTTAGGTTTTTGCATCCAAATGCCTATAAATAGGCGGGGTAGAAACATTCATTTTTCACTTTTGTTGAATCCAGTTTGGTTGAATTCTTGCTTTCAGAGTCCTTTAATCCTTTCTACACTTTAGAGTTTTCAAGCTACCCACTGTAAGTTTTTCTCCAAGTTTTTATTTTCCTTCATTTTGCTTTGTAAAGATGTCGAGTGCATCCGATAGTGAGGACACTAGGTTTGAGAGTGTATAGTTTCAAGGAGAGGTTGGGAGTGAAAGTGCATCTGGGAGTGCGTTTGAGAGTACCTCAAATAGTTCATCGAGTAATAGCTCAACCTCCAGCAGCTCGAGTACTGGAAAGGTTATTTCTAGGGGCAATGCTGGCCCAACTGAAGTGTCAACATTGTGTGGTCGGTTGTTTACTCTGGACCATTACAGTGAAATAGTCTCTAAGATCTCCCCCACTGATCTAGTTCGAATTAGGAAAATGTACCATATTTTGGATAAATATGAACTCTTGGTGCTCAGGCCTCGGGGTAGGATGCATCGACCTCCACGGGGGTGCATAATGGTGTTTGAGGAGGGATTCAGGTGTGGCCTTAGGTTTTCCTCAGCACTAGTCATAGTCGACCTCCTAAGGAGGCCTCGAGGTCTACATAACAATTTCTACCCAACTGCTTCGCCACCATATACAGTTTTACTGTGCTGATGCAACTGTTTAGCTAGCCAGCCTTTTTTTCCAATTTTTCCAATATGTTGCATTTGCCCAAGTCCCAAAAGTCGAGTAGTATTAAAGAGTCCGGGTTCTATTATCTGACGGCACGTCCGCATTGAAAATTCTTAGTAGCCCTCTCTTCACCGTATGGCTAGGAGAGAAAAAAATATTTTCTATATGTTCGAAGGCTTGGGGAGTTTAATATTCCTAAAGGGTGGTGAAGGGGGCATGTTGAAATGTTGGGAAACTAAATGCCTAGTTGGCCCAACACTTTTGTTTGGGATCTGGTCAAATTGGGTAGATTGAGGCCTCAATTCTAATCGAGGAGAGATGTCTGGTGCTAGCTGACTTGTCGCCAGCCATGCTCGACTTGCCCGTGAGCGACCAGCTAGATAGAAATCTTTGTCGACTGTGATAATTATAGATTTCTATCTTTCTGCTCAATTCTAATGGTTTTTGTTTTGTTTTTTGTTGGCAAATCAAGAAGAAGTGTGGCCTGTAGTTGACAAGAGGCTTTAGTGAAAGCCTAAAGAAATAACAAATGTCATTGAGCAATTGCTTGACGAGATGCCCTTATAGTGGAGCCACACCCCTGTCGTGCCATAAATCGAATAGGTGCCCCAACCTACCTAAATAGAGGAGTGTGTTCGAAGCAGCCCCACGAGTCGAAGCAAAAGACAAATGACCGAGCAAGGAAGCTCAGCGCCCAAAAGGATAGTGGGCGACAAGGGTAAGCAAAAGGCGGTGACTGGCTACAACTTGTTTGGCAAGCATGGCGATGGGGTGCTATTCCAAATTCCCCAACCACCATCAACCCACTTCGAACTTAACCCCACCATGGAGGTAACTGATTCCACTTCCATTATACAATCAGGGATGATGAGCATTAATACGCTCAAGTGTATGGTGATCGAGCTCTTTTTTGCTAGCTAGTGGAGATTAATAGGGCTGAGCCAGGTCGGAATACCCAGGGCTATGGCCTACCATTGCAATATGGTAAGTGTGAGTTTGATTACTCTCTTGTCGAGTTTTTCTTTCAAAGAGTTATATTATTCATTGACACACTCTGTTTCAGATGAGCCAACTTAGGTACCACTTTTATCGTCGGTTGGAGTTGGCCATGGTGGACCACGAGGAGTTACAAGAGGGTGGGGAGCTAGAGATCCTCAAGGTTTAACTTGAGTCTTTTCAATTCCAGGTCGACCAGTTGACAAAAGAGGTGGCTGACCTCCATGAGTAGCTTAATGCAAAGGACTAGCAGCTGGTCGAGGCTGTCGAGGAAAAGAGTTAAATGGACTTCATGCTGAAGAAGGCTCACTTGGATATGCAGGTAAGCTACTCCTCTAGTCGATCTATTAGCCATGCTGCTGCGCTCGAGGAGGCATGGGCAACCTTCTTTCGACAGCTCCCCACGCTGCAGTGGGAGATGGTGGAACAATTCATGTTGAGCTTGACCTTCCAAAATGCGAGCGTAATTCTATCCATCGATGATGCTCATAGAGCATTTGAAAGGGTGATAAAGCAACGTGAGTATCTGGGCTATGCTTTTCAAGTAGAAGATAAAGATATAATAAGCCCTGCCCTGGATGAGAAGTTGCAGCCTTACCTAAAATCCGAGGAGGGCATGGTTGATGGGGGCGATGAAAAGGATACTATGACAAACGCTCCCGTCGAACTCATAACTAAAGCCTAATAGAAATAGACTGAAGTCGAGGCCAAGCTAGATGAATTGGCGAGCTAGTTCACCTTTGCTGAGGACGTTGTCTTTCAAATGAAGGATAGGTAAATCGACGTCATGCAATACGTGCTGCGCTCAACTAATTTCATGAGCAATGTCATGGGGCCTTCACAACCAGCTCGAGCCATTCTTCCACTTGTATCAGCAATGCTGAAGCCCAATTAAGACTCGCAGAAAGGTACCCAAGCTAGTTAATCTGAAGGTGCTTGGTTAAGCCAGACTTAATCTTCTAACTCTCTTTCTTCACTATTACTGTTTTGTTGTTTTTTTTTGTAATAGACAATGTTATTGTGATGAACATTTCTATGAATGAAATATCATTTTGATATTTTACTTGTCAAATGAAATCAATTTCATAACTTTTTTGTCGAATGCAACTATACTATCGTGATTGTATGGGTGAATAGTTGACAACCATGTTAGTTATCAAGAAAGTCCAAGGACTTTATTGTCGATTTTGGTTACTGTTGAGAGATGCGTATGGTTTTGTCGAAGTGCATTTAATAATTTGTTTTCACAACTTTGCTCAACTTTATAGTCGATTTTTATTATTCCATGGTTGACTTGTTGACCGACTATTGGGTTGATTATACAATTTAGGCTAAAAAGTCTTAAATTGATAGCATATAGTTGCTTTTAAGTTGACTGCATGGTCAATTTGGAACTTGGGCTTGGGGCCCTAAATCGGCAGCTAAACACTACTTTCGAGTTGACTTGAAACTTGATTTGGCAGCCTGAAGCTGCCTTTTTGTCGACTACGGGGTTGATTTGAAACTTAATTTGGCAGTATGAAGCCTCTTCTTCGTTGACTATGGGGTCGACTTGAAACTTGATTTAGCAGCATGAAGACGCTTCTGCGCTGACTACAGGATCAACTTGAAACTTGATTTGGTAGCATGAAGCCACTTTTTTATTGACTATGAGATTAACTTGAAACTTGAAACTTGAAACTCGGGGTGGTGCGATATAGATGCAGCTACGATAATACAAACAAATGGTAACAGTGTTGCTGGAACTTCATTTATATCACAGAATATGAGAATGATTACAATGTGCTTTTATATGTAAAATTTCTTCAAGTTGATGGCATTCAATAGGCGACGGAGCTCATCCTCGTCAATATTAGCAAGTCGGTAAGCATTATACTTTGATACCTTTACAACAGTATAGGATCCCTCCCATTTCAAGTCGAGTTTGCTAATGTTCTTCGGCACCTCTACCTTTTTTAGAATGAGGTCTCCAACCTTAAAGTGGTGCAGCTTAACTATTTTATTGTAGTTGTTTGCCATCTTTGCCCTATAGTGCTGCATGGTATTGTAAGCCTTTTACTTTCGCTCATCGATAGTCTCAAGGTTGAGCTTTCTTTCGATATGTTCCTGATCGGGTGGAAGTAAATCACTTGAGCTGTATGTTGTATGAGTTTTGAGGGGATGATTACCTTGGACCCATAGACCAAATTACAAGTATTGTGATCGGTGGATGTATAAGGAGTTGTTTTGTATGCCCACAACACTCCTGGGAGGTCATTTGTCCAACTTGACCTAGTATCTTGTATCTTGGCTTTCGAATGGTCGAGGATTATTTTGTTCATCACCTCTATCTAGCCGTTCGACTTAGGGTTACCCACTGAAGTAAAATATTGGTTGATTCTCAAGGCCTCACACCAACCTCTAGTACTTTTGCTTTGGAACTAGGTCCCATTGTCTGAAATAAGGATCTTAAATAGGCCAAAACGATAGATGATGTTTTTTCAAATAAATTTCTTGATGGCCTTGTCGGTTATCTTTGGGACAACTTCGACCTCAACTACTTGGTAAAGTACAATTGCCATAATTATAAACTTTTGTTGACCCGTTGACTTTAGCAATGAGCTTAAAATGTCGATCCCCCACTAGTTGAATGGCCAAGAAATTTGAACATTAACCATAGGTACGGCGAGTTGATGCAGGAGATTCGAAAGGACTTAGCTTGGTGGGCATTTTTGAGCAAAATCAATAATGTCCTTCAGTAATGTCGACCAAAAGTATTCATACCTGATGATTTTATGCACGAGGGATCTTTCCCCAGAATGGTTCCCGCAAATGCCTATGTGGATATTCTGAAATACTTCGTGAGCTTAGTTGGGATCCAAGCACCTTAAAGGTGGTCTAGAGGTGGACCTCTTATACAATTGGTCATGCTCATCGAGCGCAAGCTTAGCAGCTTGTCCACAAAGGTGACAAGCCTCATTTTTATCTTTGGGGACTGTACTATGACCGAAGTTGAGTTTTATCATATCCTACTACAAAGGAACTATCTCCTCAATGCTCCTTACTAGGTTTTCCTCGAGTAGGCCGATCGATGGCCTATCAGCAACCAAAAAAGTTATCATTCTATCCCTTGTGCCTTGCGTTGAGCTAGTAAATTTTGACAAGGTATCCGCACGCTCATTCTCAGATCAAGGTACCTGATTGAAGGTGAATTTTTTGAATGATTGTTGTAGTTTTCTAACCTCTACCAGGTACTAGCTATTGTTGAATCCTTAGCTTTAAAATTTTTCTCGACCTATTTTACTACTAACTGAGAGTTTGTGATTGCGGCCAAGTGATCGATGCCTCGATTGCGTGCCATTCTTATTCCAGGGAAGAGGGTCTCGTATTCTGCCTCATTATTAGTAACTACATAGTCAAGTTTAATGAAAAAATCATACTCTTCCAGTATCGGGGAACAAAGAGCCACTCCCACTCTCATTCCTGATGTGGTCAATGATCCATCAACATATAAAGTCTAAGTGAGAAAGGTCTCACAGCTTTTTCTAGGCAAGTTAACTTATTCGATAATGAAGTCCGCCAAGACCTATACTTTGATGGTTGTTCTAAGCTAGAACATGATAACAAATTCTCCCAATTCAATGGCCCATTTTGTTAACCTCCTAGAGGTGTTTGGCTTCAATGACACTTGCTTCAACGACTGGTTGGTTAGCACTACCATGGCGTGAGATTGGAAATATGGGCACAATGTTTGAGCTGCCGTAACTAACGCCAGGGCAAACTTCTTGATTTCCAAGTATTTATGCTCTGGTCTTTGTAGCGACTTACTGTAATAGTAAATTGGTCGATGGTTCTCATTTTTAGTTGTGACTAAGATCAAGTTGATTGATGCCTCTGAGATAGCCAAGTATATATGAAGTACTTCTCCAAGTTCAGGTTTTACAAGCACAGAGGGTGAGGACAAATACTGTTTTAATTCAACCAGTCGTTCCATTAGAAACCCAACTTCTTAGCATTTTTGAGAATTTTGAAGAAAGGTATGCTCTTGTCTACTAATCGAGCAATGAATTTCTCAAGGACAATAATCCTTTCGACCAGCTGCTGTATATCTCTGACTATTCAAGATGGGGCAATGTCCAAAACAGCCTGAATCTTCTGTCGATTGGCCTTAATACCTCGCTGACTGACCATATAACCCAAAAACTTACCTCCTCAAACCCTGAATGTACACTTATTTGGATTTAGCTTTAGACTAAATGCTCTCAATATTGCGAAAGTGAGATTGAATTCAAGCAAATAGTCTTATGTCTTTTTTATCTTTACAATCATGTCGTCAATATACACCTCCATAGACTTGGCTATTTTGTTCTTGAACATAAAATTGACCAGCTTTTGGTAGGTTGCTCCAGTGTTTTTAAGTCCAAAAGCCATGATCAAAAAGCAATAAATTCCATTGGAACCACAAAAAAAGTTTTATCCCTATCTTTGGGGGTCATGAATATTAGATGATACCCTTGGAATGCATCCATCATACTCAATAACTCACAACCAGTCGTGGAATCTACTAGCAAATTTATTCAAGGTAGGGGATAAGGATCCTTAGGCCAAGCTTTATTCAAATTTGTGAAATCATTACACGAGTGCCATTGTCCCTTATTCTTTGGGACGAGAACAACATTACAAAGCCAATATGGATATTAAATTTTAACTATATAATTTGTATCTGACAATTTTCTAACTTCCTCGTCGATGATTTGGATCCTCTTGACATTAAATGTCCTCATCTTCTGCTTGATCGATTTGTATGAGGGGTCAATATTGAGACGGTATACGATCATATTTGGGTCAATTCCCTGGATGTCAGATGCTTTTTGGGTAAAGATGTCAATATTTTTTCTCAGAAAATTGATCATAAGATACTTCAAGGAGGGGCCCATATCTGTCTTAATCTGAGTTATCTTGTTGGAATTCTTTTATTCTAGTTCGACTATTTTAAACTCCTCGATGGGCTCCACCCAGATATCTTCCATCTTTCTCTTCTTGTGGGCTTGGCTATTCTTGGGTTCTGCTATAAGGGCATCCCCTTAGGTCTTTAATTGGGGTTGAGTTTTCTACTCACTTGACTCGATCAAAATATTATAACATCGCCAAGCTTCCTTAATGTTACATAGTAGTTCACCTATGCTAGCCAGGTTTGGGAATTGGATCTTCATATAATAGGTTGAGATAATGGCACAAAAATTATTGAGAGCTGGTCGACCAATTATAACATTATAAATGAATGGGGTGTCGACTACTAGATAGTTTATCATCAAAGTCCTTCAGCGGGGCACCTCCCCAAATGACGTTGAGAGATTGATAAAACCCTTCAAAATAATTTTTGACCCTCTAAACCCAACTAAAGGGGTATGCACAGGTTCAAACTTTAGCTGCCCTAAGTTCATCCTTTTTAGCGTGGAGAGGAAGTTGATGTTGGCTAAGTTGCTGTTATCAATCAGAACCTTCCTCACTTCAAAGTTGGCAATTTTAATGGAGACAGGTTGATATTTTTTCTTTCAAGATGGGCCAGGTTGCTATCAGTGAAAGAAATGGGCTTTGTGCTTGTTGATAAATGAAATGTTGTTTTAATCGACAAAATTTGGTCAACTCTAGCCTCCTCTGAGTCTTCCTTCTTGTTGATTTTGAGTCCCCCTAAATGGGACCTCCCGTAATCATATCAATTACTCCTCGAATAGGCAAGCGGTCTTCTTAGGTCGGTTCTTTTCTTTGTTCTCCCTCTTTGGGCTGACTGATCTTTCTCTACAAGGAGTGGTCGATTTTTCCCTTTTCAGCTTGTATGTCAATGGCCATATATTTTTTGAGATGGCCTTATCTAATGAGCCTCTTGATTTCGTCCTAGAGATTGAAGCATTTATCTTGGTTATACTCTTTTTGTTTATGAAAGTGGCAATATTTCTTCAATTTTTTTATTGCATTAGTCTTTATTAGCTTTCTCAATTTTTTGAGAAAGTTGTTGTGCTGGATTGTACACAAGACCTCTTTCCTTGGGATATTTAGTGGAGTATAGTCATGGAAGCACTTTATTGAAAATCGACCTCTTTCCCTGTGTTTTTGGTTGTCTCTTTCCTTATTTTTATTTTTGTCAACCTAAGAGTTTTCAAACTTCAGCTTGTTCATCTCTTCCTGGATCATACATCTCTCTGCTAGGTCGAGCAACTCCTCTATTGACTGCGGGTGCTCTCGCACCAAAGTATTAGCGTATTCTTTATGTCTAAGTCCCAAGAACAGCATGTCGATTAGAAACTCAATCCTGGGGTTATCTATCTTTAGAACCTTCATTTTGAACCCCATAAAAAAGTCATGAAGGGACTCTCTTTCATTTTGCTTGATAGTGTGAAGATGAGTATCGAGGAGTTTTACCTTTCATCGACTTACAAATTGGTGTAAGAATTCATCACAGAGTTGCTCGTAAGAGTATATCAATGAGGGCTTCAGCTTAACAAACCAATCAAGCGCTATGCCCTGGAATATGGTCACCAACATCTTCGCATTGATGTAGTCATTATGCCCATGCAGTTGCATCATATGTTTGAATTGCATCAAGTGCTCATTGGGATCTGTTGAGCCATCTTACCCTGGATGTTTGGTGGGGACCTTAGCATCGACGGTGATATACTTTTCGATAATCTCCAGGATAAAAAGGAAGCCTCTCTCTTGACAAAACCTTTGGGAGCCTTCTGAAATGGGTACCTTTTTAGTGTTGCTCCTCGAGATCTCATTAAGACGTCTATTTAGTTGTTGCATTTGGTGGAAAACTTCTTCCCACTTCTCTCGATCGGCTTAGGTAATATTTTGATCAAAATGCGGCTTCATGCACTCGACCCTATGATTCTGCGAGGTTCGAATAGGTCGGGCCGCATGATCTGCAAATTCATCCACTTCTTTGCATTAGTCATGTCTGGAAAGTTCGACCCTATCGCGCTACAGGGCTTGATTAGGTCGAATGTGGTGGTCTACAAAGTTAGCAATTTGCTCTCTTAGCTCCAATCACCTCCTCTCTCCCTAAAGGTACCTGGGGCTAGCTTCTCATCTGACTGGTGGCTGCCTAAATTCCTGGTGACCATGACTGTCCCAAGGGGACCTCTTCTCTAGTAGAGGCGGTTGTGGAATTGCACTGCTAGCTAGGGCTAGCATGATCGTGTGCCTATTCAAGGTTGTAGAAAGTTGAGCAGAGATTTGTTCACCTATAGGCTACATTCGCTGGGGCATAGTCAGCGTTACTACTTGCTCCTGTGAGGTGCTGTGGCTTGGGACATGCGAACCTTGCTGGGGCAGAAGGAGAGGTGAAGATGCTAACTTCCTATTATCCTTCCTCTCATATGTGGCTCTTCTAGTGTTCATCATTTTCTCAGTTGTAATCTCAAGGTTTCCCATAGATAGCACTAAAATGATGAGGTTGAAAGTTATTTTAGTGAATAGATTAATGTTTGGGCTAATTTGACTAGGGAAGTTGAATGATCTAATAATGATATTCTTCTTAGACTGAGATCTGCAATCAACAACAAATATTAAGTTAGTACTAGTCAAATGAGATAATCGAGCAGCAAAATAAAAGCGTATAGTGTATATTAACATTCATAGCCCAACTGGGTCTAGAAGTGCCATTGGGCTATGAATGTTAAGTGGGCTTAGAAACCCTCTCTGAAGTCGATAGATTGTTCGGCTGGGTTTAGGTTGTGGTTACTATAATATCAATCACATTCTCTCCAATCAAATGACTATGTTAATCCATTCAAAAAGTGCCTAACTTTATCAGGCTAAAATTAGATAATTAGCTATCACTTGAATTAAACATGACATATGATTATTTTATTTTGAATTTTTTTCTTAAATATTAGTTTAAAATATTATTCCTTTTGGGGATTATTATGTTTAATCTTTTATATAAAGATATATGACATAAAATTCCTTCATCATTAAAGAAAAATTACATATAAAATTTAATTCTATAATTGACATTATCAGGATTATTATGTAATCAAAACATCGCTTTTTTTTTTTTATCTCTAAGGACAAGCTAATTTACTTTGAGTATGCTGATGCTAAATATTATACTACGAAAATGTAATGTTATTGAGGGTTAACATATCAATTGTCAAAATATTCAAAACAAAAATGTTCTGAAAATATAAAAATAAGTTAGAACGGGACATGCATTAAATGTCAACACAAAACTACGTCGTGGAAATAAATTGTTTTGACTATATGTATTTTTTAAAATCAAGACAATTAAAAAAATAAAAATTGTAGTGTTCATTTGAAAACGGAAATTCAAATTATCAAATGACATGTTTACAATTAACCATAAGGCAAAAGCTCGATAAATTTAAAATGCATAAATAAGAAATCACTATTTTCTAATATTAGATTATTCACTTAGATTGAGACCAATGATTTCTTTTGATAATTCATAAAACATTTAGCCAACTAAAAAAAATTCTTTTTTCTTCCAATCTTTAATCTTCCTATTCATTCCTGTATACTCTACTTTTCCCTGATTATTTTCATTCTTCTCATAAATTATTTAAAATAATGCAAAATTTAGGGAAGGCCCAGTGTCACTATAAAATTATTTTGTTACTTACGAAACATAATTTATGAAGAAAAATTAAATTGAGTAAGCGAAAGCATACCCGTTGGGCAGTTTTATGTGGGCCTACGACACTAGTTCATGGCTGTCGACAGCTATTCCTAACTATTATTGAGATAAATGAGATGTCACATCTTTCTTTATTTGACTCAAAAATATCTCAAATTCTTATCTATTTAAATTCAAATAGCTTTTTTTTTTTTTCTTGGCATCGATATCTATTAACTCAAATATTCTTTTGCACATCACACGAAAATATATTAAATGAGAATATTTAATGATTTAAAATTTAAAATAAATAATGTTCTAAGGCATGATTTGAATATTTTTACAGTCAACGCATGTCACAAATTAAAAGTTCCTTTAAATGGAAAATTCGATGATTCATTTGGATTTATTCTCGGATGAAGATGAAAGTTGTATTTTACTGTATTGAATTAGTGTTTGGGGTAATTCGACATGGCTGATTGAGTGATCCAAATTTAAAAGAACTCAAGTTGACATCTGCAATCATAAGCAAACGTGAGGCTAATTGAGGTGCCATAGGCTAAGACATTCCAACGTTCAAGTTAGTACTAGGTCAACTAGAATAACTGAGCAGCAGGTAGGGGCTTTAAGTAAGAAAATGGCATACCTTAAGAGTGGCTAGCAACAGGATATTTATAGCCTTCTCTATATGGATGATATGTCCAAAATGTCTCTATCATGTGTAGGAGGCTCTTTTCCTTGTATAGGGAGTTTTAGGTTATCTCCCATCCATGAACTATTTTAAATGGCCTCACCTCCAACTTTCAGGGATAGTATAATACACTAGTGGTGCGTCTCCTTTCACGAGCAGCGACAAGGATGGTATGCGCCATTAATATGGAGACATGTTGTTTGTCAGAACATTTAATACAACAGAGATGCGATTCGGTCCTATAATGACCTTGCTAGTTGTTAGTAGGGGGCAATCATAGAATTAGCTTCTGGGCTTAGGTGGTTGCCATGGGCTGCGGCGCTCAAGCCCTTTCATCGAGGACAATCGAGTCCGTGTGCTTGATCTGTGGTCTAGTCGAGAGATTCCGATCTTGCTTATTACTTAGGCCACAAGGCAGGCGGGTGGTCAATCAGAGTCAACAGCCTAACTAGGCCTCATAAGCGAGATGGCCTAGAAGTGTGCTCTTGGATCTATAGTTGTTGGATTAGGTTACGCTTTCTATTATTCAAGAATTGAACTATTTACTTTTATTGTTACTGCATTTTGCTAATTTTCTATCATCATTATTTTTTTAACAATTTATCTAGATACAAATTTATTTTGACTCATTTTCTCTAGCCACCTTTTCAGATTTTGGTTTCATTCCCAACACTCATTTTTATTTTCACCGAAAAATAAAAAATAAAAACTATCATTTTCTCTCTACTTTCACTCAAAATATTCTTATTTTTATTTTTAATTTTTTTTTAAACCCACTCTATCATTCTATCATGTCAAGCAAATTCAAATTTGATTTGACATAAAATATCTATTATTATTTTAAAATTAATAAAATATATATTTATTTTTTTAAAAAAATAATTTTTTTGAATATAAAAAAATATACATTAACTATCTTTTCAACCTTATATATATTCTAATAATTATTTTTTAATAATTCATCCAAACACAATTTCATTTCTATTTCTATTTCAAAATTATAAGTATCTTTCCATTTTTTAGAAATATCTGACAATAGAAATATGTCTAGAAGATAAAACCAAACACCCCGTTAACCTCACGGCCCCAGGTTTCACCACTGCATTAAGCCAAGATTTTAAATTAATTTATTTGAAGTGAGTAGAAAAATCAAATTAATTATTATTTTTTCCCTGTTATGTTATATATGTAAATTCCTTTTCACAAAAAATAGAAGTAAAGAAAATCTCAATCACGTATGACCTATTCGCCTCTAATTGAGCAAACGTCAAGTTGGGCAGCAGTTGTTAGTATTACGTCATTTTGCTTGCGTAATGGATGACGTCACTAGTGCTATATCATTCCCCTGACATAACAGTGATTTCATGTGGCACTCGTAACAGGGTTTTGTCGTACCGCAGTTGTGCATGATCGTAAACTATCGGCTGTCTTTTCGTGTCCGCCTAATAATCCCCAAATTTCAAGAGGCAAAGTCAAAATTGAAAAAAGAAAAAAAACACTCAAATGCCGTGGGATGAAGGGAAAAAAGAAATATAATCCCTTGCTTCAAAAAATATTATTTTATTTTTGGTATGACAATATATATGGCCAAAGGTTGGAGAAATATTTTTCAAGTTATGCTCCAAAACCTGAATTAAATCTCTAGCTAGTTAGAGGCCATTTGTCTTTGTTTTTTTAATGTATTTTCATTTATTGGTGAAAAAAATAATAAAAAATTAGTTATAAGTGCAATTTTAAAAATAAAATATTATTCGAATATTTTATTTAAAATGAAATGATTATATATGGTTGAAAGTGAATTGTATTTGGATATTATTATATTTTTGTATTAAAAATCGTATAAATAAAAGTAGAAGAAAATAAAATATGAAGTATGTTTAAAAAAATGTATTGAAAATCAAAATATTTGTAAAATAAAGGAGAAATTGATAATTTTTTATTTTTATTTTTAAGAGAAAATGAAAATGATGTTTGAAAACATAACCAAATGAGCACTTGATACCTTTTCTTTTCCTTTCTTCTTGTTTTAAAAAAATTTACTTATATGTGCACTTATATGAATATCCGAAGTTTGTTAAATTTAAATTTTAATAATGTTGTTAAATTAATTAACTACTCAACATTAGAGCTAATTGAAGATCTTGATTTTCAATGGGGTGAATTAAGTGATATGTTATATTAGAACTTTTGAATTTAAAATAATCTAATATAATTTTAAAGTTAATGGTCATTAATGAATAATTTATGATCAACTGCCGACAACCGACTTCAAATTAATAATTATCGACACTACACTGTACTGCATTAATGCCCTCAACCTTTTCATGAAAAATAAATAAATAAATCAGCTCATTTATGAAATAAGAATGAAAAAGAAAATGAATGGCGAATGTTTTCTGTCGTCAGTGTGACAGATACCGATCTATGTCGTGTTATCTGTCGCGACCCCAACTGAGATTGTTTGGCCTATTTTCCAGACAATTTCTGTTGGCTGTTGTCTCCAGCTGGTACCGTGGCCAAGCCACATTCTTTTAGATAAATTCTGAAAAATTTTATGTCTCCCATTTATTTACATAGCATTTAAGTGAAATTTGGCGTATGATTTGATGCATCTTTACTTATGATATAAGGGGTCCAAAAGTTTTTCAAATATAGGGTTTGTTTGCTTAAATTGATTATATTTGATAAATGTATAATTATTTTTAATTCATTTTTTATTTGTCTTGATATAGGGCCTTTGATAAGTTATAGGCCTTATATTAAGTTGAAATATGTATTAAGAGAGGAGAAACTTGATATATTTTTTTTGGGTTGGATAAGATTCAAAACGATTAAATTACCCTTGATTAATATGTAAAAAGATTATTAAAATAAATAATAAAATGTTACAATTATAAAATCATATATTTTGTTTTAATTTACTTTTCAATTAATCTTACCAACTAAATGTGAAATTATATTACTTTATCTTGATAAATTTAAAACATATCTATTTATTTATGTATCATTCATAATCACATCATTCGAAGCAAATTAATCATTAAAAAAAAACATGTCAAATAAAAAGTGTGACCAATTGTCAATTATGCCTACCTAAATTGAAACCTAAAACCACGTGTATGCTTATTCCGTCACAAAATCATACGACGGAAGATCCTTCAATTTTTTTTGGTTAAAATTACACTTCATTTTTCTCTATAAATTGAGATCCCATTGTCCTGTCCTAGCACCCATCTACAAGCATAAATCTTTCTATACAACATTAACATTCCCTCTTGCTAGAAATCCAAATCCCAGGAATGGAAGAATCCCACGAGTTCTCTGTTCAAACTCCCCATGTCATAGTCCTCCCGTACCCAAGCCAAGGCCACATAAATCCTCTCCTCCAATTCGCCAAACGTCTCGCCTCCAAGGGCGTCAAGGCCACATTAGCCACCACCCACTACACCGTCAGGTCCATCCAGGCAGCTGGCGTGGCGGTGGAACCCATCTCCGACGGGTTCGACCAAGGCGGCTTTACTCAGTCGCAAAATGAAGATGCTTATCTCAAGTCGTTCAGAGAGAATGGGTCGAGAACTCTTTCACAGCTCGTGAATAAGTACCATAAGAGTAGCTCTCCCATAAGTTGCATAATTTACGACTCGTTTTTGCCTTGGGCTCTCGATGTTGCCAGGCAACATGGCGTGTTTGGGGCGTCGTTTTTCACCAACTCTGCGACTGTGTGTGCGATTTTCAGCCACATACATGACAACACGCTGAAGTTGCCGGTGAATGTTGAAGACGGGCCTTTGGTGCTGCCTGGTTTGCCGCCGTTGAACTCTTGTGATGTGCCGGGCTTCATCAGGGTGCCTGAGAGCTACCCTGCTTACCTGGCTATGAAAATGAGTCAGTTTTCGAACCTGGAAAAGGCTGATTTTGTGTTTGATAACAGTTTTGAAGAACTGGAAGGCCAGGCAAGTGTTCGTTTATTTGCATGTTTTCATTTAGATGTGTTGGGCGTAATTAAACTAAAACTATTTTCTACGAAATCAGGTCCTTGATAGATTTCTTCTCGGACATTGATTTTCAATCTCGAGTTTAATCAGTTTGATTTTCTTTTTAACTCTCGAATCTTTAAATTAATTTTAAATTATGTAAGTTCGGACTCAAAATGAAATAATAATATTATGATATGTATAGTATTAATTATATATATTAGCTAGTTTTGAATTTAAATAAAGATTGTTTGATATTAATTTAATTTAAAATAGAGGTTGAATTCGATAAAATTCAACTCAAACTTTTTTTTTATTTATACACACGCACACATCAGGAGCCCGTTTAGGTTCGAACTCCTGATCTCCCACATTATGTGGGAGACTTATGCCAGTGGGCTACAAGCCACTTGGCAAGATCTGTCCCACCATGTTATTAGTGCTTTCTTTGTGCTTTTTCAGGAGGCAAAAAGTGTGGCAAAATGGTGGCCCGCAAAACTGATAGGACCAATGGTACCATCAGCATATTTGGATGGAAGAATTGAGGGAGACAAAGGGTATGGAGCCAGTTTGTGGAAGCCACTAAGTGATCAATGCGCAGCCTGGCTCAAAACCAAGCCACAGGAATCAGTGGCGTACATTTCATTTGGCAGCATGGTTTCGTTATCCTCAAAACAGATGGAAGAGATGGCATGGGCACTTATGGCCAGCAACTCATACTTCCTGTGGGTGGTGAGGGAAACGGAGCGTGAGAAACTTCCTATCGGATTCATGGAATCCCTTAAAGGAAAGGGTTTGATCGTGTCATGGTGCAATCAGCTAGAGATGCTGGCTCATCCAGCCATAGGCTGCTTTGTGACACATTGTGGGTGGAACTCTACGCTTGAAGGGTTGTCCCTAGGTGTACCGATGGTGGCAATCCCACAATGGTCGGATCAAATGACGGACGCAAAGTATATAGAGGAGATATGGGAAGTGGGAGTGAGGGCCAAAGAGGATGAGTTTGGAATTGCAAGGAGAGAGGAGCTTTTGTTTTGCTTGAAAGAAGTGATGGAAGGGGAAAGGAGTAAGGAAGCGAAGACGAATGCAATAAGATTGAGAGAGTTGGCTAAGAAAGCAATTGATGAAGGGGGCAGCTCAGATAAGTCAATTGATAAATTTGTTAAGCAATTGATAACTGCAAAGAGTAAAAGGAGTGCAAGGTTTTAAGGGAATCCTTCGCTGGTACTCCAGAGCAAGAAGAATGAAGAAAAGAAGTATATGATCAATGTACTGGAGATGATTATTGTATTACCTTCATTGTTTCATCATTTATTAGCTTTTTTTCTTTAGAAAAACAACAGGGAAGAGATTATTTCTGTTGCACTTGATATTTCATCATATATTTCACTTTATAAATATATGTTAAACATATTTGTTCCCGATCTAGTGTTTTTATAAAATAATATTAATAAAAAATGTAAATAAATCCTATGTAAGGGGCTTAAATAGTTAAAATTGACATCATAAATCAAAATTAGAAATACTAGATATTCCTGGATATGGTTCTGCTCAGCAGTCTTCTATCACTACTATACACCAACAGAGAGGACTGGAAACTTTTACCAACAGTAAGAACCCTATGATCCAGCGGCAAGCATTTGGATCCACAGACAATCGTGAGCACAAGCAGGCTTGCACGGACATGTTGCGCAACTGGTAACAGGATCTAAAAGAGCCTGAAATATTGGTTGTACAAACTCTGGATGACATTATAGTTCAAAATTGCTGATGGCTTTGTAGCTATGTTAGAATTGGCAGTCGGGCTGATGATGCAGCATCTTGTCGATTGAAACCTGATATCATAAGGTACAATAAGTATAATGGGCCACATCTTAATGTATGCAAACTAGTAACTAAAAATCTTGTCTGCAAATTTGCGTTAGAAGTCAATATGAATTCTTGCATTATTCCCCATACTTAGTTGCAGTAGTGATTCAACGTACCTCTTTTCTTAAGTTTGTTCCGGAAACTCCTCTTCCTACTAAATGCCTCTTCCTGCAAGGGAGGGGGGGGATGGAGTAGAATACCTATGAATGGACCATCTGTAACAGTTTCTTATCATGTCTATTTGTAAGAAATCTAAAACATTACCACAGGCAAGCCCAGTTCTTCAGCCTGACGAACTGCAGCAACAAGATCCCAGTTTGATTCTGTAAAAAGGCTTGTAACAAGGCCATGTTGACCAGCTCTGGCTGTCCGACCAACTCTGTGCAAAAAGTCTATAGCAGAAGTTGCAAACTCCGCCTACCAGGAAATGAAGATAGAATTCATAATTTTTTCAACAAAATACAAAAGAGAAGAGGATAGCAGACTTATTACATAAGAGTTCAGGAATTTTAAAAGATTTACCTGAACAACATGTGAAACATTTGGAATGTCAAGTCCACGGGCAGCAGCATCAGTACACACAAAAACACCACCTTTCTGCTGAAAATCAACTAAATTTTGTGTCCGTTCTTCCAGAGAGATGCTGCTATGGTACCGCACACATCTGATATCAGCTCCCATCAAAATCTTAGCAACAGCTTCAGC
The DNA here is from genome assembly GCA_014898725.1 of Jacaranda copaia. NCBI lineage: Eukaryota > Viridiplantae > Streptophyta > Magnoliopsida > Lamiales > Bignoniaceae > Jacaranda > Jacaranda copaia. The sequence continues at coordinate 2,983,222 of JACGDI010005728.1, read as the reverse complement.
AGCTTCAACAGTGTTTGCAAACACCATGGTCCGAAGTACTCTAGAAGCAGAATCTTGATTGGTTCCAAGTCCATTGTTTACAGCATTTATAAGTGCATCCACCTGTGTATCAGTCGTAACTTCAACCCACTTTTGCTCCAACCTGAAGGGCATACAAGTACAAGACCATAATGAAAATTAAAACTACAGGGCCAAGCAAGCAAGCAAGAGTTTAATAGACGTAGACTTTGTACTCCACAAAACTCAGAATAATTGATAGCATTTTGACTTCTTCTCTAGGGGCAAATAGAAAGTTAAAAATCTAAACACAAAAATAACTCCTTAACAATTAAAAAAATAAATAAATCAACCTAGTTACATCAAGTTATTCATAGTAGAGATTAAAGTTAACATACTATAAGCAAAACAGTTTAGGTTTGCAACAATCACTTTTACACTTCGCAAAAGTAGTACAATTACTAAGTCTACAGAAAAGGCAATTCAATTTTTCATGGAAATATTCAATGATGTTCTACGCTTTGCTTCTAACCAATACTGGTTCTTTCTTCAAGCATCCAAAATCACAAATAAAACAATGCAGGGGTTAGGTTATAAAATTATGTCATCGACAAAAGTAAATGCATTGTGAAACTAATCATTGCTCTGCAATAGCAATGCAAACTAACAGCATTATTTATCACAACCATTCACAGAATAAAGGTGTTCTTTTAAGTGATTTAATTACTCATGAGAACAATCATTGACTAAGTGTCAAGAGTCCTATTATTTTAGAGTTAACTAAAGTTTTACACAAATAAAAGACCAAACCAACTAACTATGAGTAACAATAGATGAATGGTAGAAACCTTGGATTTTGGCGATGGAGATAATTTCCACTAACCCAATTGGCATCTGGAAACATCCGTTTCAAAATTCCCCCGGCAGTTCTCTTCCCATTCAGAGGAAGGGTGGCCGCGACAAAAATGTACTGCTTACTTCGTTCATATATTTTTCTCACCCTCCTCCAATCTTTTCTGCTTCTATCCTCAGATTCAGTCTCAGAGTCCTCAACAAATCTATCACCAGTGTCTTCACATTCCTCCAGAACGAAATCTGCTTGGATGTCTGTATCAGAAGCTTTTGTGGATAAAGAAGCAACATCTTTGGCTCCAGCATCTGCACTTTGCAATCGAGACAAGTGCTTCTCATCAAAACGAAGTATATTAATAAGGCGGATTACTTGGTTCTGAAAACTCCCACAGAGCAGTAGGTCTGCTTCATCAAAAACCTAAAAATATATTGAGAAAGAAAATAAGTAACTGAGCTAAATCATATTACACAGTTGCTTGAAAGCTAATTTATATTACATAGTCACTTGAATAAAAACTTACCACATATTTGACACCACGTATAAAATCAGTACGTCGATGTCTTTTGGGGTCAATGGCATAAAGGTAGTTTAGAAGTGCAACTGGAGTCGATACTATTACATCTGGTTCTTTAACTGACAGTCCCTGCAGTCAACATGGTGATCCATGAGAAGTTTGACACTCCAGACTTCTAACGGTACATGAGAGAAATTATTTTGTACCTGACGGCCACAAATGGCAGAAGTTTTTAGAAGTGGCTCACCAGCATCATCACAAAGGGAGTTAGCCATGCGAACCACTTGCTCACACAGCATTGCATTGGGGCAGAGAACAAGAGAAACATGGCGATGCCTCCTCAGTTTGTTATCATCCAAAGCACTTTCTGAAGCATCCGGTGTGCTGCAAAACTTATGAATGAGAGGAACTAAGTATCCATGAGTCTTACCACTTCCTGTCTCGGCAGCAACCACCACATCACCTCCTGCAAGAATAATTGGTATACAGGCAGCCTGAATTGTGATTTATACGTAAGTTCCTGCTATGATGAACTATTTCCTCTCAGCATAAACTAAAGAGAATGTGAAAAGAACATCATATTCTATGGAACCTCATGGAAATTCCATATCTAAATTTCAGAATTAGACCCAATTACTGAAGTTCCATAAGCAGCCACAACAGAGAATAATTGAGGTATAACAGATTCAAAGATCAGTTTCCTATTAACTGTTCTATTAACATGAAATGCCAAGAGGGGGCAAAAGAAAAGGAAAAAAAAAATCCAACTTTCTCCCATGCTCATATATCCAGTTTTTGTTTTTCCCCAGTCACCAAAATAGAGATAAAGAGTTCATTTGCATATTCAGTTGACTGCATATTATCTTAGCATATGCCGGGAACAAACTGCTAACATAAAAACCACAACTTTACACATCCCAGAAACAATACTTTCACAAATAACCATTTGAAGAAGAAAAAAAATCAAGAACCTGGACTAGAGAGGGTCTGTGCAGCCCAACATTACAGAGGGCGCGTGTCATGCAATCGGAAACCCCAAGAGAAGTCCACGAAACGCTTTCTTCCGCCAAGAACGTGTCGGCATCTCTTCCATCCCTGGCGGCGGCGGCGGCAGCGGTCCCAAAAGCTGGGATTTTATGGGTCTTGAGCGGGCGAGATTTGTCGATACTGGAGAAAGACAGTGTTGAGAATGATACTAAGGAGTAGTTTCTTGGCAAAAATGAGAAAATCTTGGGAGAATACAATGAAGTTTTGCAGGTATTTAGCGTTGAAATTGAGCGCTGCAAGAGCATTTTCTCCCCCCTCTGGGAACGGGTTCTGCTGGGATTTTCCTCTTTAGATATTTAGCATTTTTTATTTTTTATTTTTTATTTTTATTTTTTAGGGTTTAAAATTGTAAATTCATTTAGTTCTATAAGAGCACGAATCACAAATTAGCCCACTGGGCTCGAAATTGTAACGGGGCCTGCTCCTGGTAAAGGCTCTTTTGCGCATTAACTTTTTCTCTCTGTCCCTCACTCTCTGAAAAAAAGGCTACGTTCTAATTTTTCCTATAAAAGGGATAATTTTAATTTTAATTTTAACCATTAAATATGCCACTAATTTAATTTTAGTTTCTCTATTTTTATTTATATCACATTACGTCCCTAAAATTTCATTATTTCATTCAATCTCGTCCCCCCATCAACACCACCGTTTGATAGCTAATGGTTGATAATTGGAGGGAATTTGTGGCACTCTTTCTCATTAGATCAATCCCTTTCCTCCATATTTTCCTTTAGATCAATTTTGTTGACTCCAAATTTGCTAGGCTTTAGTCTCTTTGTGATTATTTAGAAAATAAAATGGCATCTTCCTCCTCTTCAAGCAATTTTAATAATGGAATTACACAAAGGGAATAAATTTATTGTAAATGTGGGATATAATTCTTATTGAAAACTAGTTGAACAAATTTGAATTCTGGAAAGAGGTTGGGGAATGTCCAAACTATGAGGTAAGTCTATTTTTTTTTCATTAGACCTAGTTTATATTTGTAATTAACAAGCTAATTATACTTCATTTTTTATATTTCCAGACTAGGGGTTATTGTGGAGTTTTCATATGGTTGGGCCCTAAAATGTGCCCTAGATCCAAATACATAATTCTTGAATTGTTGACAAAAAAGAAGAAATTAGAAGAACAATTAAATGAATCCTTGATGAAGGAGGAAAAAATGGAGGCCGAATTGAGGAAAATAAAGAGCAAAGTAAAGTCGCGTGAGAAAGAAGTTGATGAATTGAAGAAGGAAAAAAATTGTGTTTTAATTGTATTGGCAATTATTGTTGGTTTATTTGCAATAGTGATAAAGTTTTTGTTAAAAATAACAATTTAGGAAAAAATATAAACAAATTGCAACTTGTGTAATTGTTCTTGTAATGTGTGTTTAATGCCTACTTTTATGCTTATTGGTAGGATGTTAAACCTCAAGGGTATTTTGATTACTACAACCTTCATAAATTGCAATTTAAATACAAAATAATATTTAATATGGGATAGTCCAACAGACCTAGCCCAACAAGTTTTTGACCTCAGAGAGGGCCCCAAGGGCCGCTTAACATGCAGGGCCCAATGTTGCTCTTGGAGCTAGTCGAGTCAAAATCACTCGACTATTATTTTCTGGTCAACAAATAACCTCAACCACACTTAACGACAGGTGTCAAACTGCTTCATCTATGCAAACAACCCTCTGGTTGACCTCCTTATCTATTCGATGGTTGTTGACCAGAGTACTCACTCCGGCGTTGACTCATATCCGTGCCGCATTTTATGTCTTAACAAACAGCATGCCTTCACATTAATAGCGTGTGTCAGTTGATAGTCTCTGCCACCAACCCTACCACCAATTTTGGCAGAAAGGCGCCTACCAAGGATACTATTTACCCTAAACGTAGGAGATGATGCCACTTGAAATAGTATCGAGATAAAAAATGATCAATAACCCCCAAGTAAGGATAAAAGCTCTCTACACCTGATAAGGGCACTTTTAACAAATTACACACTAGGATAAGGCTATAAATACCTCATTGCTAGCCACACTCTAGGTAATGCCAATTACATTATAAGCTTCTAATATTCTATTTGTTACTTTCTTTCGACCAAACCTAATTTGAGCGTCAGAGTGCCTTCACCAAGGGCACCTCGACTAGTTTGACGTTTGCTATTATTGTAAATCTCAAACCTCAAAAAATATCGCTATTTAATCATTCAACATTCCTGGTTAAATTAGCCTAAACACAACCCTTTTCACTATAAATGACTTCAACCTTAGAGAGGGCCCCCAAGCCCACTTAACATGCACAACCCAATGTTGCTCTTGGAGTTAGTCAGGCCGAAATCACTCGACCATAGTTGTCTGATTGAGTGAATAGCCCTCGACCACACTTAACGAGAGGCATCAAATCACTTCTTCTGTGCAACCATCCCTCTAGTTGACCTCCTTATCTATTTGATGGTTATTGACCAAAGTGCTCACTCCTGTGCTGACTCATATCCTTGCCGTATTTAATATCCTAACAAACAACATCCCTCTGCATTAATAGCGCGTGCTAGTTGGTACAATCTTTACCACCAACTTTGGCAAGGAGGCGCTTACTCAATATACTGTTCACCCTGTAAAGTAGGAGATAATGTCACCTGGAATAGTATCGAAATTAGAAATGACCAATAACCCCCAAGCAAGGACAAGAGCTCTCTACACCTGATGGGGGCACCTTTGATATATCATACACCAGGAGAAGGCTATATAAATATCTCATTACCAGCCATACTTCAGGTAATGCCAAATACATTATAAGCCACAATCTTCTGTTTGATTACCTTCTTTGATCATAACTAACTTGAGCGTTAGGGTGCCTTCGTTGAAGGTACCTTGGCTAGTTTGACATTTGTTGTTATCACAGATCTCAGACCTTGAAAAATATCACTATTGGATCATTCGACCTCCATGGTCGAATTAGCCCAAACACTACCCTTATTACTATACATGACTTTCAACCTCATCAATATCCATTGGGCATGTCATCAAATTAATTCAAAGGAAGAATTATAAATCTCCTTGAGATAGAAATTTTGTATTCTTATTATTATAAACACAAATAGATAAAACTAGCGGGTAAAACTAGTGTTTAATTTCTTTGAAAGTCATGTTATTTGCCTATCAACAATTACACTCAAAACAAAAGCATGCCCCATTTTTCTAGCTCACAAATTGACTTCCAATAGCTTATTTCTTCTTTTGGGTACTTTACAACAAAGTAGCTAGTTCATGGAGAAAACAAAAAAAGAAAAATAGATAGTTGTGCATGCATGATGTAGCATGCATATTTCATTGTTGAATCACCCCATTAACCTAAACATTAAAGCAAAAATAGATGGTTGTGCATGCATAATGCAGCATGCATGCTTCAGTTCTTCACATGTCTATTTCCTAGTATCAGTTACGTGTCATTGTATGATAGTTAACAAATCAAACAAAAAGCAAATTGATATTCCTGCAGCTATTACATTGTTCAAATCATACATTTAGCCTCGCACTTCAAGAATGGAAAAATAGTTGATTCCCAAAAGGAAATCACACTAAATCTGTAGGGAACAACTGATATGAAAATTTAGCCAAGGAGCAGTTTTTGAACACCAGCATATTCCAACTGATATCCCTTGTGGCAATAACAGAAAAACAATAGAAAATAGTAGGGAAAAAAAGGGAAAAAAATCCACAAATTCATCACTATCCATCACCAACTTACTACAAAAAAAGTGCAATAAATTGCAATCCACTCAAACTTAATCAATCGTCAAAATTCTTCCCTTTCCTCTAGATTTTTTTGATCTATCCTTTTCCTTCTTCTTTTGACCTCCAACTACAACTTTTAAGCTAGAAATCGTTACAAAATTTATACCACATCTCATAGTCACTGGAGTATTAATGTTTGAAGTTTGACTAACTTATGCATTATAATAGTTAACATGTGAGTGAAAATATGAAAAACAAAACAAAACCAAAAATTATAAAACCTAAAAGTTTTATACTTACATTTGAAGAAGATATATTGTTTGAATTCTCTTTTATCTTGACAGACAAGTTCTTTCCAACCTCAAAAACCAAAACTTTAGTTTGTTAGTGATAATAAGAAAAATGCATATAGTTAATAACATATATCAATTAAAGCTTACTAGCAATTTCTCTTTTCTTGAACCACCAATATATATGTAACTTTGTCTTTATCATAACCTGGCTCCTTCACATGTTCCTCAAGTTCAATCATCCCAAATATATCTACACCTACATTATCAAAGAAATCTATATTACCCCCTTCATAGTATCTTACAGAATCTTCCTTTATTAAACCCCTATGATATAATTTAATAATAAATAAAGAACTACCATCCCCAATCAAATTTGCATAACAAACAAAAATACGAAAAATGCACATTGTCAAATACAAAAAGTATATCACCCTCAACCATCAACAAATAATTAAAATTAGTAAATTAAATAAATTCGGGCAATACAATTACAACAAACAACATATACATAAAAAAATTCCAACACACAAAAAAAAATTCTATTGCAAACAACATTTACAAATTTGACTGCAAATGGTAAATTTTTTAACACTAAACATAAAAAAAATTCTCCATTACTCAAAGTATTTTGATTGCGAACACAAAACTTACCATAATTCAGTGTCCCAAGGTTTGAGTTTATCCTTCATGCCATTCACTGCGGAACAATTTGAGTTTTTATCCATCAACGCCTTCCCCCACTTCGTTTTCGCTCCAAGGGTGTAGAATCTTCAACACTAAATAAAAATACTTTAAATCAGTAACATTTTCTTCATTTAATCAAAGCAATGAGTTCGAATTTGGGTTTGCATTAGAAGCTAGGGTTTATGTTGATTTGGGGACTCTACCTTTTCTCCTTGTGTTCAAGAATAAATTGTAGCGGCGAAAAAATGGGGGAAAAAATTCGACTAACTTCAAGTCACGTTAGGTACATGTACTAGTTGCCATTAGCTATTAAGTAGTGGTGTTGACGGATAAATAAGATTGAATGAAATAATTAAAATTTAAAAATACAATATAATACAAATAAAAACACAAGAATCAAAATTAAATTAGTAACATATTTGGGATACTAAAATTAAAATTATCTCCTATAAAATGTCAGCGATTCGTATTTGACAAATCCTCTGTTGGACCGTAGAAAGCCCCAAGTTAGAGTTTCAAATTCTGATCCGCAAAAATAAAAAAAAAGAAAGAAAAGAAAAGGGAAGAAAAAGTTATAACTCCACTTTCTTCAAGCAACGAACTTCTCAGTGAAAAACCGACGAGAAATGGCGCCAAAGGCTAAGAACAAACCACTGCCGTCCGATCCTAATGGAATGTTCTCTGGAATGGCCGTCTTCTTGATAGAAACCGCCATCCAAGCTCGTCGACTCCAGGTTTTTCGTTTGTGTGTGTGTGTGTGTTTGTCTTTTTTTTCCTGTTTAGTAAATTTAATTTCGGAAAAAATTATAGTCCCTGTAATCTGCAATGAAAAGATATATATCTCCGTGTTGTTAATTTTAGATTTGGAAGCAAAAATTGGTGCAAATGGGGGCCAAAATTGAAGATAGATTTTCCAAGAGGGTTACCCACATTTTTGCTGCCAATTTTGATTCGCTTCTCCAGAAAATGGACGACAAAAGCTTGAAGCGATTCAAAGGAGTAAGTCGTGTTATTATTGCTGAATCTTACAAATTTCAAAGCTACTCCGCAAAGGTATTTTATTATATTGTCTAGACATTGATTATAACTAGTTTTAGGTGTTTTGCTTTAGGCTACAATGGTGTAATTTGAATGATAAATCGTAAAATTGTAGGCTATTTAAGTGTTAAAATGTTTTTAGTGCAGGTTGTTTGAATGTATTTTGTAACCTTGAATAATGAGACTGCGAACATGCAAATCGTACCTCTATGTTGTTTGGGCGCCAGTGGTTTTTCTATTGAGTTTGTATACGCTTAATTTAAGTAACTACACCGTTGGAAGTGCTTGATGGATTAGGTTACATTTAGTTAGTAGGGTAAATAACATTTAGTTATAAAGATGCTTGCAAATTCTCCATATGCTATTATCTTTCCGCGATGGCTTAAAGATATTTGCAACTTTGAGTTGCTGTTAGTAAATAGTTGAAAATGCTCATACATTTTAGCTGACTAAAGCATCATATGGTTTTGTAGCTCAATTTAGAGGTCTAATTTACTAAGTTGTTGATGTAAACTTGTGCAGAAAGTTCTAAACTATCAGTTCCTAGAGGAAAGCTTGAGAATTGGAGAAAAAGTGAGTGAAGATCCATACATTCTGTCAGTGGATGCCAGGAGAACTTCTAGGAGTGAAGTTACCGAGGAGAACCTTGTGAAACATACCAATGAAAATAATTCGAGTTTTAGTGATGCATCCCCTGCAAAGAAAATTAAAACTTCTCCTGAGGTGTCTGGAACTGTTGGGTCAGAAGACAGGGATAAAATTTCAGCCAATGCCCGTGATTATCCATCAAAGTCAGATACTGAGAGTGGCTCATCTCGCTCATCCCACTCTTTAAGCCCAGAAGTCAGAAGTTTTAGTTTGGATGGTGAACAAGGAGCTGTAAGTCAGTGCCATTTTTCCCTAGTGGAATTTGTATGGAGCATACAGGATGCTTTCAAGCATTAATTTTTCTTTCACATGACATGGGGAGACACATTGGGCATATCTTTTTCATTATATCAACATATATGATATTTCATGGTGGTGTGCAATATTTACTATGTACGTAAATGACTACTTTGGTTCATGCTTAAACAGGTCTCCGCATCTGACACATCATTGCTTTATAGCCCTCCTGATCTAAACAGGAATATAACTGAGATATTTGGAAAGCTTATCGACATTTATAGAGGTAAAACGTGTTTAGCGCACCATCTTTGTTTTTAGAACTTGGAAATTGTGTCTTAAGAAGTGGTTTTATTGCCTGATCTTTAATGGTAGCCCTGGGTGATGAGCGGAGGTCTTTTAGCTATTATAAAGCTATCGCAGTTATTGAAAAATTGCCTTTCAAAATTGAAAGTGCAGACCAGGTCAAACATCTACCAGGGATTGGAAAATCATTGCAGGATCATGTAAGTAAATTGTACTGTCATCAGGTTATCTGATTCTTCAACCATCTGTAGTCTGACCTTTCAGAGAATACATTACTGGTTTATTTCTTGTGTGTACCTTCTGCATTGATGCTCAAAAACGTTATTACAGATTCAGGAAATAGTGAACACTGGAAAACTATCCAAGTTGGAGCATTTCGAGAAGGATGAAAAGGTGCTGTATTTGTTCATGAAACCAACAGATTGTTTTGATGACATTGCTCAATGGAGATACTCAAAAATATTCTGTGAATGAGATATGCTGTTCTGTTGCATCTTGGATCCCTTATCGATACTTGCTTTTCATTTTGATACTGAGAAAGGTGAATCTCGCAATTTGGATATATCAATCATTTCAAACAACAAGATGCAGAAAACTGACAACAGAAGAGTTGAAGCAGTTTTATTACTCTGTGAGCTTAATTCCCTTTATGGATTGTCTTCTTAACACTTAATAAACTAAAGCCGGAAGAATAACTTGGTATGTTTATTTAGCCGGGGATCATCGAGCCTGTACTTTTGCCTTCCATGCAGTATTGGAATTATGATATTCCAAATGACCCAAGTGTGTGAATGACTATTGCAATGTTTACTATGTAGCTGGTCATTGTTTTCTCACTTAACATTTGTAATAAGGACTATAGCATTGTCCTTAGGATTAATCAACCAAGGCTGAATGTTTCTGCATAAATACTAAAATGAAGGGGTATAACTGTTAGCTGAATATTTCGTGAATTCTCAGGTGCGCACAATCAGCTTGTTTGGAGAAGTGTGGGGAATTGGGCCTGCCACCGCAATGAAACTTTATGAGAAAGGACATAGGACCCTGGATGATTTGAAAAATGAGGAAACATTAACAAATGCCCAAAGGATAGGCTTAAAATATTTTGATGACATCAAGATGAGAATTCCCCGCCATGAGGTGAGCTTTGTGCATTCTAATTTAGATTTTACAATAAATTAAAATCTGTAATATATTTTCTATACCCTGCTAAACATTCAAACATTGCAGGTTCAAGAGATGGAAAGTCTTCTGCAGAAAGTTGGAGAAGAGATTTTACCTGGGGTGAGAATCTCAGCTTCTGTTTTGATTTGGCAAAACTAAATTAGGACTTTTGCTAGAATGATTGACTACCATACAAAGTAAAATCCTCTCAATACTATGCAACATCTTAAGGCTTTAGGATAGGCTGCATTCAATGGGTTAATATGGTTGAATAACAGGATTTAAATGACAACCTTGTTAGTGGTGCAGAGCTGCTACTGCTGGCAGAAGAGACTGCAAACTGGTGATTGTTGGATTAGTGATTATATTCTATGATATCACTGTTGTAACAAGTTGGTTGATTTATGTATTGAGACGGTAAACTGTAATCTGCTTGATGATTCACTTCCTTTAAACTTAAAGCATCTTCTTCTAAATGCAAGCATTTCATATTTTGTGTTTCAGTTGTGTTCCTAAGTTGAAGTAAGGGAGAGCCATTCAGATTAAAGCATTTGATAAATTGCCAATCATCAAGTTAAACCTACATAGTCCCTCTGGCTACTCATGAAAGAATTTCTGGAAGCATTTGATGCATAATGATACTCATTTTCATATTTTTTTCTGACAATGGAATGCTACAGGTAGTAATTATTTGTGGAGGATCATACAGACGTGGAAAGGCATCTTGTGGGGATATGGACATTGTGATTACCCACCCTGATGGAAAAAGGTTTGATATTTGCCTGTAATCCTCTCAACTGGTTCAAAAGTTTCATTGAGCCTATGCTGCATGATTCTACTGCCTTCCATCAATGTCACTAATCTGAAAGCTACTTGTACATTCTAATTTTCCTGCAGGTACCAGACTTTCAATAAGTTTCTTTTTTCTTTTTTTTTTTTCTATACAAAACATGACAAGCTATGTTCAGATGCTATTTATGTACTCACATTGAGTCACTGGCATGTGACATGGGTAATGGAGGTTTCCAGCACTACAAACCTTTCCAATAACATAAACAGCATCCATCTCTGTCCTTCACGGTTACGCACACATCCAAAGAAAAATTGACGCTGCTTTGGTTTTCCACTTGATGTTTATTTCTCTTGTTACTTTTTTCTTGTGTTGTTCTCTGAAATTACCCTAGTACAAGAATTGTTATTTCTGTGCCTCACATTCTGGCTTTTAATCTATTCATTAGTCTCATTTATCTTGTCCTGTTAAATTTCACCTGTGTCTGTTTCATGATAAACTAGGATAAGGGAAAAACAAGGGGAAAACCCAAATATATTATCTCCATCTATATTATTTTGCTTTGATTGTTTGTCTTAACTTCTCTGAAGTAATGAAGGAGGGTCTCTAGCTAAAGTGACTCTTAATATGCTATCATGTACTCCAATAAGTTTTTCATTTGACATCTGACTCAATTTTTCATTTTTTTCAGTCATATCGGCTTTCTTCCAAAGTTTGTGAAGCATCTAAAGGATATAAACTTCTTAAGAGAGGATCTGGTCTTTAGCGTTCACAGCGAGCAGGTATAGTTTTTGCCACTTGCTTATATAATTGTTTTTAGCTTTTCAAAGTCCTAGGAACATGCATAATATAGCAAAAGCTTGTCCTATTTCTTGGTCTCTCTTTCGTGAGATCCTATTTTTCTATTTTTTGTCAGCATTAAATGAAGCATGCACTAAGTAGATCAGGTACTGTATATAGCATTTGGTATCATATTTGTAAATTGTTTTATAGATTGATATACTTGTAGGACATGGTTTAATTTTGTCTCAACATTATGGATGAATTGAAAATATGTTTCATTTAGTCTAAGAGCGCCTTTGTTCTGTAAATTCTGAAAGAATGTTACTTTAACTGTTTGTGGATTCCCTTCAGTTTAAAAATTGTTTTGCTTGGTTTATAATGAAGCAGCAATTGCTGTGTCAAATTGAATATGAGGTGCTTGTGCAATGTACAATATGAAGATTGTGCCACAGCAAGCTAATGGATTAATATTTGCATGCCAAACCAAAAGATGAAAATGGAAAAAAATGAGATCACAGCGTCTATGAATTGCATAGTTGAGTTTGCTGGTAACAATATATCACTCGATAAAAATTGTTGTCATCTCATGCAATCTCATCTTGCCTTGTAAATTTGATTTGTTTAGTGGATTTATATATTTATTCGGGATTATCAACTTTTTACTATTAGCCATTCAAAAAATTTCTCTGCATATATGGAGGTCTTTGACACTGAATAAACAATACTAATTTTTTCCTCATAGTACCTGTTGTTGCTTGACTTTCCGAATATGTTGAGATTTTGTTTCTACCCAAGGAACAAAGAATACAGCTTAGGCTACATATACACTGCACAATTAACACGGGTGCTCTAAAGAAGCACTCACAGCACATCAGTTCATCCTTCAAGCTATTGCTCAACTCAAGACTTTTAACTTGCTTATCAATTTGGCTTCCATGTCTTGTGCTTTGTGTGTATACAGGGAACGGACTCTGGAGTGGATACATATTTTGGTCTTTGCACCTATCCTGGTCGAGAGCTACGACATCGCATAGATTTCAAGGTGAATTCCTTGTATTTTCCTGTATCTTGTCTCGAAGCAATAGCAAAATACCATTCGTAAAGTCCAACATATGTTACACATTTGTGGCAGAATTCGAAATTGAAAGACACCATGTGAACAACTGTTTACGTCATTTGTTTCTTAATCAGAAAATTTTTGTTTATTGCTCTTAATTGACATGTCTCCCAAATTTTAACCATTGTGGATTGGCAGCTTTGTCATGTAAATAAGTCGCCATGTGTTCGAAATTGTCATTGGATTTTTAAGTGCCTAGGAGGACTTGATGATGTCTTGTTCCAACGTCAGGATATTTGGACTAACAGTGGAAGGCATGAGATGTGAGATGTATGTATCTATATTATATAGACCTTTAGGTTGGTTGATATATCAAATTTTGTCCATGGATTGCCTCAGACTGTTGCAACTATATCATGAATTCTTTTAGTCACCAGATTGCCATCTTGTTAAATGTCACGCAAGTGGTTTATTAGATTTACAGCTTATGAAAATAAACATATCAGTGCATTCTTGGTAGAAGCGTCTATCATATTTATGTTAATGCCTTATTTCAAAAAAAAAATTTAGTGGTCATGGAGGGAGCTGACCTACTAATTTATAGTGGTCAATTTGTCCTCTGTTGGTGGGTCAGAACTGTAGGGGCTGTTGCCCTTCCAGTTGTTATCTACTTGGTGAAACTCTATTTATCACTCTGCATGACTTTAATTTTTGGCTTTTTAAAGTGTGAATTAACGTACATGCTTATAGTGCAGACGATAATGTGATGCCATCCTAAAACAACTGTCCTTTTTTGTAGGTTTATCCAAGGGATATTTATGCATTTGGATTAATAGCATGGACAGGGAATGATGTACTGAACAGGAGGTGTGTCCATTTGACACTCAACTATGCCAACTTTCAGTTGGGGAACCAGAAATTCTCGTTTCAATGTTTTGTGACTAGTTAGTGAATCAAACGACATTGATATATAATTCTAGCAAAAGGTATAAGATAATACACTTGGAAGTAATTGTAGTTCACATTGCATGAAATTATAATAAATGAAATAGTGATTGACAAATATTTCAATAGAAAATCTGTGAATGGAACTGTTAAATTTTATACCTACGAATTATGAGAATGTTGATTAAATTCAGCAATTAAATAAGAGTAAGATGGAGTAGAAGTTTAACATTTCCTATTTGCACCGTTTAGTAACATAGTTGTTCTCTACATATGCATGCAATCGAAATACATGCATATACATACATGTATGTTTGGTGAAATCCAGATGCTGGCATGCGCACCCCCACCAACTCAACTCCCACCTTCGGCCCAGTTGCCCTCCTGCTTTTGAGGAAACTGTTATGTTTTCCATAATTTTCATTTTGGAAATATTCGAAACTTATTATAAATATAGAGTCCATTTTCCTTGGCCAATACCTGGTAGTTCTTATTCATTTTTCATCTCTTGGTTTTGAATTCATTGATGATTTTCTTCAGACTGAGATTGCTAGCAGAATCAAAGGGATTCAGACTCGATGATACGGGTTTGTTTCCTGCCACTCATAGTTCAGGTGGCCAGCGGGTATGAGTCTGCTGACCTGTAGTTTGTAGTTGCTACAGCGAAGCTCTATCTTTGATCATTTCATCTTGTTTATTATCTACATTGTTCTTATACTATTGTCCACTGCAGGGAAGTAAAGGTAGTGCGAGTCTGAAATTTGGAACTGAAAAAGAGGTGTTTGATTTCCTCGGATTCCCATGGCTTGAACCTAATGAAAGAAACTTATGAGATGTAAGTTAATGCTAGCCTAACGCAGTAGCTCACAGAATACTAAACTACTGGCATGGTCAGAAAGTAGAGAAGATGAGCTGCATCTTTTGTTTTTGTGTTCTCTTGGGGAGCATCTGAGATGTAATTAACTTGTAAATATCTACATAAATTAGGTTCATTAACTTCTCTTGTAGATGTATTTATGTAAATGACTTTTGTTTTCCATCACTGCTGTTCCCATATTTTCTTGGACTTGCACATACTGTCTGGTTATTTGTCGATTTGCTGCTATAAATTGTGTGAGAGAACAGTCTTTTCATTTGGGCTATCAAAATTTTTCTTGAATTATAGAGCTATAAGTTGTTGATTTGTAGGGTGGTCATGTCATTTAAGTGATGTCTTGTATGCATTAAGAATTGTTTCTAACGCCACCTTGGCTGAGCTATTCTTATGGTACATGACCAATATCTCTTTATATCTAAGTTTACTGTTTACTCCATATCATACTTTTAATGCCTGCTTTAGAAATGTAATAATAAATATCCATCTTAATTTGGACCACGCCTTTATAGATTATATGTTGACTATAAATCTATGGGACTGTATTTTGGTTCTTGATCCTCAATTTTATTCGGATTTACGTCGGATCATCTTGCTCCCCAGTCTTACGTAAGTTTACATGGGAACAAGCTGTAAAAAACTGTAAGTGTTGGAATCATTAACCATTACAAGTAAACCATCAGAAAAACTAATCGGATTTTTCTTCCAAAATTAGGTTTAATTAATAAGAATGTAAACAAGTTGAGTTTAAATTGTGCTTGATAAAAATTATAGGCTCTTGTTTGATCAAGCTCAATGAGCCTTTTCTAATTAGCTCAAGCTCAAGTTAGAGACAAGGAAAAATAGTTTGAGCTAGTGAACTTAGCATTAATTGAGTTTGAATTCAAATAATGAATTGTCAAAGCAATTTTAACATCAAATAAATATTAAATTGTTAGTATACAATAATTATTTGGTTATTATATATAGAATATTTAAAAGTAGAAAAAAAATGTAAATTATAAATATATATCGTACAATTAAATTAGAGGTCAAGTTTGAGTCATGTAAAGGTTTCAAAAAAATTTGGGCTCAAGTGAGCCCAACTTAATTAATCTTACACCCTAATGGTTAGACATAGTTTTTGAAAATATATTTCCTCTCTTGGCCAAAACTATCTGTTTGGTTTCATTTTCAAAGCCAATTTTATAGTTTTTATACTTCAAAAATAAAATAAATTATTTTTTACATATTTTCATCTAATATAATTTTTTTTTCAAAATAAATTTCTTAATAGGCAATAATCAATGTATTTTCTCCCAATAACCTTTATATTTTCTCTCTCTATTTTATTATTTTTATCTCTCTCAATCTACAATTTATTAAAACTAAGGTAATAATTATTTTCCTAACAATCTATTTAAATACAAACTTATTTTTAATTTATTTCTATTAACTAATTTTTTAAATTTTAAAATGATAGAAATAAAAGTTAAAAATAAAAATAAAACCAGACGCAAATAATTTATATATCTTCTCTCTTCACCTGTAGTCTATTAAAACCAATATGATTATCACTTTTCTAACAATTTATGCAAATATAAATTTATTTTTAATTCATTTTCATTGACTAATTTTTCAAATTTTAAAAATAACGAAAATGTAAGTTAAAAATAAAAATAAAACCAAACGGCCCCGTGCTCTGCTACAGTAGAGGTGTTCGATAGGCGGACCCCACTTTTTTTTTTTTTTTTTTTTTTTGGGATTTTTGCTGCCTTTACACCGCCAACCAATACCGTCTAGCTTCCGAATCGAAAGCACGCCGCCTCCCTCAATGGGCCGTCGTGCACACAAGCTCATCCGTTTACGTCAAGCCCATCTCAAAGCCGTACACCGCTGATATTGCGCCATCACCGTCGCTATCGCCGGCATTACACCGCCAACCACTACCTTAAAGCCCTCAGAATCGAACGCCCTCGGTCTCCGCCAATGGGCTGGCGTGCACACCAGCTCATCCGTTCACGTCAAGCCATCACCGTTGCTATTGCCGGCCATGACTCCAAGAAGAAAATTCCTGTGATCGTTGTCTTCACCATATTCTGCGTGATCAAATTTTTGGATAATTGCAAATTTCAATTCTGCAACACGCTTGGGATTATCACGCAGAATGCTTGCCGTGTTGTACGGCGACCTGGCGCCAACGTCCTACACCTCGGACAAAAGCGGGACCACTACATCCACCACCAATGTCCAGTCCAGCTACCTGAGACATGGAACATCTGGTTCGGAGTTCTTCCCCTTATTCTATTGCTATAAATAATTTCAATCGCACTTATTTCTCGCTGTCCCTCTATCAATCTTCAATCAATGGCGTTCAATTAACTTCTCCTTGTCTTTCTCCTCAGCTGTCAGACTCTGATTTTAGATCATCTTCTTTTAATTTTTAAAACTTTCCCAGGTTCTTGAATTATTTTCCCATGTTCTTGAATTATTTGCTCCAGCATGATCTTATCCCACGTTGTTTTTATTTTTCCAATTTACTCGAGCAAAAGTGAATAAATTTCAGCATTTGATTGATGGGGTTTGTGCATTTTGTAAAGAAATCAAGTCTTTGAATCTAGAGCTTTAGAAATTATAATTTACCTTTGCTTCTGATGTAAATTGAAGGAGCATGAAGTAGCATGAAGTGTTGCTTGGTGAGAGTCAGCAATTAGAAACTTTGAGAAATTTGAGGACTGATGGAGAGAAGCATAATGGAGAAATTAGCTTGACTTTGTGAAGTTAGGGAGCATTTGGCGAGCTCCACTTCATGAGATTATTCTTAGTGATCGTGAAGATAGCACAACAACTGAAATTGTAGGTAAGGTTTCATTTGACGAAAACAGAAAGTAATGCTTTACTTTCATGTCTTTGACATTAAGGTCATCTTTGGGTAGAAAGTGGATATCTTATCTATGTGCTATTTTTTTTTTTATTTCAAATACGCGGTTTGGCAGCTCTGCTTTGGATTTTTTTATAACTTGATTTCTTGTTGTCATTAGATGTTATAGTTTGTTATTTAGGTTTCTGCAATACTTTAATATTTTATGCACCGATGCAATCATGCTACTCTTAACAATTATAGCTTTTTAGCTGTCTCTTACTAAAATTAAAGCAGCTATACTTACATACAAAATAATATTATATACAAAGTATGCTTCAATTTACATATGTATTTATATACAAAATCTGATTCAAATTCTAGCATTTTCATGGCTTAATATTGTATATGCCATTGTCGCATGGTATTTGTTCATGTCAATTTTTCCAACAGACTTCCAAAACTCGAGGGTGTCTCTAGCGAAACATTCTGCCCAAAGGCACATATAGACGCCGCAATCCACTATACCCTTTTGCTGTCTGCTTTTTTTTGGCCTCATTAATTCATCCACACGACACCCCAATGAAAGTCTCATGTGCCAAGAATATAATGAAGCCTACTAAAATATTGATCAGTTGTTGACTCCCTACTTTATGAAGAAATCACAGGAAAAGGAAACAAACTTATAATGGTAGCAGCTGTCGGTTTGTATCTGGCGGCCATTATTGAATTCACATATAAGAAAAAACGAGTCGAGGTGTCAAGGACAATCAAAAACCAATGACCGTGTCAACAAATCAGTAGGATTATGTAACGATGCTAGTTTACAACATCCAACATGAGGTCTTCCAAATCTTTATGGTTGAAGGAGTTAAGTGTAGGTATCATCTCCACGAATTCTTCATCCGTTATATCCTTCAAGTTGCGTCCCTTGAGTCTGTCTAATATATTAGCCTATGAAGTATAAAACAAATGGTTATACTTATTAGAAACGTAAACTAAATTAAGTTAAGAAACCGCCACATACCTGCGCTATTGTGGACGTAAACCACACCTTGTGGTGACACTTGTTTCCGAAAGATGGGTTGCATAATATCAACATGTAGTAGTCCACTACATCACCAGTAAGTTCTCCTCCAAATAAGAGCTCACAAAAGTTTATTTTATCTAGAAATTGTCTTGCTCCCTCCTAGACAGTCATCCTACACAATTGTTAATTGTTAGTTTAGACACTAATTTATCCAAAAGAAAAATAATAAGTAAATTTTGTTATCCCAAATTATCGTTTCTGAAAAAGTTGTCGATGACTTCTCGCTCTTCTACTGGAATAAGTCCACAACCTCTATAATCAATCCTTCCTTTATAGGGATTAGGTGCTTCAATCTTTGGGCTGGATGGTTCCTCTGCCACCTGGATTGGACTGATGTCTTTAGCCTCCTATAGTACAAAACACAGCACACAAAATGTAACAATTGAAGTACAAAAAATCAAGTATTGAAGTACCAAATATACCAACATGGAGTACAAAATCCAAGCACATTAAGTACAAAGTATCAATAATTGAAGTATCCCCTATTGAAGTACAAAATATAGCCAACATGGAGTATGAAACTCAAGCACACAAAGTACAAAGAATCAAATATTGAAATATCCCCTATTAAAGTACAAAATATACCATCATAGAGTACAAAATTCAAGCACATTAAATACAAAATATCAACAATTGAAGTATCCCCTATTGAAATGCAAAATATAGCCAATATGGAGTACAAAACTCAAGCGCATTAAGTGCAAAGTATCAACTATTAAAGTATCCCTTATTGAAGTACAAAATATATCCAATATGGAGTGCAGAAATCATCCCCATTAAATGCAAAGTATCAAGTATTGAAGTATCCCTTATTGGAGTACAAAATATAGCCAACATGGAGTATATAACTCAAGCACATTAAGTGCGAAGTATAAACTATTAAAATATCCTCTATTGAAGTATAAAATATAGCCAACATAGAGTACAAAATTCAAGTACATTAAGTGCAAAATATCAACTATTGAAGTATCCCTTAATGGAGTACAAAATATATCTACATGGGGTATAAAACTCAAACACATTAAATATAAAGGATCAACTATCAGGCACAAAAGATTAGCACATGAAGTACATATATCCCAACATGGAGTATAAAAGATCAGCACATGAAATACAAATATCGCTAATATGAAATGCAAAAGAATAGTACATTAAGTATAAGTATCATCAACTTGGAATACAAAAAATATAGCACATTAAGTACAAATATTACTAATATGAAGAATAAGACATGATCATATTAAGTACAAATATCAACCAATCAAGAATAAATATCATTACATTTATTACAAATAGATAATTTACAAATGAAATACAAATAAAAAAAACTTAAAATATTAAGTAGTTGACATCTTCTTCTCTTCTTGTTCTTTATTTTTTTTTTTGCACGAGTATGAGGACGAGGAGGATCATAGGTCTTTGTCACTTGTCTTGCTCCTTTGGCTGGTGTAGTGCTTAGGGGGCTGACAAAATCTGGAGATTTCTGTTTTGACTTCTTGTCTTCTCGATTTTGCACATTTGTCACAATTGAGGACATGACATTTGCCACTTCAATCTCAGATTCCTCGAATTGAACTACTTGAATTGGTACATAAACTTCTGTTTTCAAAGGTTTGGGGGAATCTGAAGGATCATGAAGGTATTTTGTTCGACTTTTTTCATTCACCGTGTTTTCAGATTCATCCCCTTCTTTCTGTATACCATCTACCAAATCAAGTCTCCTTTCATATACAAACTCATTAGCTTCCTATTCAAGCTCGTCTCCCTCAATCTTGTCCTCAACAACCTGCATTTCCTCCTCTCCTTGCTCCTTCATTGCCATCATATCAAATGAAGTAATTTTTTTTTTCAATGATTTAATTTCTTTAACTTTAGCTGCAATAATTGCTTCATATACTGTATGATCATAAATATGGATTTCACTGATAGTAGTACTGGCAGTCTTTGATTTCTTAATCAAAACTGCCAATTTTAACTCATCTGGAGCAAGGTTGAGGGCTACAACCTATTACAATAAAAATAATTATCAAATTTAAATTTTTATACAAAAAGCTAATAATGAATTATTACAATTATTATTATTTATGCTGTAATTTGTTTCAATTTATTCTCTGCCTCCTCCACATTATGTGGGAGTTTTCTATCCTTCCACCAATAAAAGCGTGGAAATTCAAACAAATTCACTGGTGAAGCCAGTGAAGGGATGCATTCATAAACCCATGTCTTTCATTTATAAATCGAAAAATTATATGCACTTAAATATAAATATAATCAATGTTATTAGAAAAATGAAACAAACACTTACCATCAAACAAATTGTGCACCCGTCAATGTATTTCTTGGTTCTTTTTCCACTTACTCCTAAATGGTTCTTCATATTTTGGATAAGAAGATTGTATGCAACTATGCCCCATTCATACAGACAAACTCTAGACAAATTGTCCAAGTATGGTAGGAACAATCGTAAAATCCAATAATTAGATGTTGGAAACAGAAAATAATTAAAAATAAAAAGTATGTACAACCTATAAAAATTATTCAAGTCCTCCTCACTATCCTTATATACATACTTCTCAAATTTTTTTGCTATTTCAGATCTAGTAATATTCTGCAGCTTTCCAGAAAAAAGGCTATTAAAGGTTGAAGACTTTATCTTCAATGTTATATCAACAGATTGCCTCACATATGGCAACCTTAAAACCATAGAAAATTCATTTGCAGAAAAAGAAATCTCAACCCCCTCCAAAAAATGAAATGACAACTTTTTTGGGTCAAATCTCCTAAATATAGCTTCAAGCCAAATAAAGTTTGAACTTAATTTAGGTATATCCATGTATATATAGAAAGGGGTTTTCTTCAATGCATCAAAATGTTTTGACCCCATTTTGGACTTCATAATCTCTAATTTACTCTGAAAAAATTAGAGAAAGTAACGTGAGCAGACCTCATAATGTCTTAGCTTTGTTGCAATCAGATAAAGAAAAATAAGTATATAAACAGACAATAAACTAATCATTTTAGATAATGTGTACTGACAACTTGAATGTTTTGTACTACAGATGTTTCTAAAATTCTAAAATGTATTTTAGAAACATATAATATATTATCCTACACTTTTAGTTAGGGTATATTTCAGGCTTGAATATTTTATACTACAAATATTTCTAAAATGTGTTTCAAAAATACATAATATATTATACTACATTTTCAATTAATGTATATTTCAAATTTGAATGTTTTATATTAGTTACTTCTAAAATATATTGCAAATATACAGATTATATACTACATTTTCATTTAATGTACACTGCAGGCTTGAATATTTTTGTACTACAGATACTCTTAAAATGTACTGCAGTTATACTAATTACATACTATACTTTTGTCTAATGTGTACTCCAAGTTTGAATATTTATACATTTGCTTCTAAAATATACTGCAGGTTATGTACTAGATTTTTTTCTAATGTGTACTGCAAGATTAAATGTTTTATACTACATTTACTTTTAAAATGTACTTCAGTTATAT
>JACGDI010005728.1:2949473-2960711 GCA_014898725.1 Jacaranda copaia | reverse complement strand
AGAAGGAGAAAGCGTTCTTCTTGAAGAGAGAAGCGCATTTCTCAAGTATTTTTGTTGTTTTTTCCAAATACAAGAGCATATAGGTTTTTCTAAGAGATATGGAGAGTGATTCCTAACTTTTGTGAAAAAGTGGGTAGTTTAGTGTGTAAAAATTCAAATGAGGGCTGAACACTAAATTGGAAGTGGAATTAGGGATTTTTTTTCTAATTAACCTATAGTTTGTTATTTAGGTGGTTTCTGCAATGCTTTGATATGTTAGGGATAGATGCAATGCTACTCTAATAGTTATAGCCTTTTAGCTATCTCTTATTGAAATTAAAGCAACTATGCCATACACACATGTTTCAAAATTATATTTGGACTAAATGCAGGAGAAAAGGTGTTCAATCCATAAGTTTGGCTTTAAGGAATTATGTCTAGAGAATTTTGTTGAACCTAGATAATGGTTTATATTGCAGCTCAATTCCATGTTAAAAAATGAAAATAGTTGGTTATCTATGCAATATAACTAAAATGGAAAACAAATATAACAGGGCTTGGATTTATGATTAAAAGTATATCAAATGTATTTTAGAATCTTATTTAATCATCAATCGGACAAGTTTTCACATTATGCAATCTATCTGCCCTTACTTGTTGCCTCTTATGCTGGAATTAGACTATTTTGATCATGAAATACTTTTATGTTACTGTTTGGTTGGAGTTGAGCTGCTCTGTCGCTGTTTCAATTCGAATTTTGTTGTGTTGTATCTCCTACTCAATCTGTGGGTTCTCGATCTTACTAAGATGTTCAGAAAGATGTTTCTGAACTAGTCATGCCTCCATTTGGTTTCAGTTTGTTTGTTCAGAAATAGCATACCAGTTCAGCAGCTGCTGCCCAAATTATGTGGTTTTGTAACTCTGCTACTGTTTTGCTGCTGAACCAATTTTGTGGTTTTGTAAATGTTGCTTGGCTGCTGCTTGAGTGGTTTTGTGCTGCACAGATTATGTGGTTTCAAAGCCTTCCTTGCATGTTGGAAAGTTACTGGTTTTGCTTTCAAGACTTTGTTGGAAATCTTCTGGATTTCATTGTTCGATCCTGCTGCATGACTTTGATCAATTTGCTTGGTCTGAACTCAACAGAATGCTTGATTTGGCTGCTGAATTTTATGGGTTCATGTCTTTTTGCTTCTCAATTCTCTGTAGGCTGGAGTAATCCAACCTGGAAGGAGAGCTTTGCTTTTTGAATTTTTCTGATGGAAGGAGGGTTTGGTCCTTAGTCAGTTTGGAAAGAGAGTTTCATATCCTTTTGCTTATCAATTTTTGTGATGGGAGGCATATTAAAGAATGGACTTGGTATCGAAGCCGCCCATTTCTGATATTGGGTTACCTAGTGTTGTTGGACTACCCATTTTATGTTATTTCATACTCAAAATGTTCATTCTTGGGTGTGCGTGAGGTGTGTTAATATCCCACATTGGTGAAATAAATAAATTGTGATATCAATATATGGTCTTGGGCAATTCTCACCTCATGAGCTAGCTTTTGGGGTTGAATTAAGCTCATTGTCCTTTCTTTAATATGATATTGAAGTCACCCATTCTAGATGTTGGGTTATCCAATATTGTAGGGCCATTTATTTCATGTTATTCCACGATCCAAATATTCATACCTGGGCGTGCACATGGTGTGTTAGTGTCTCATATTGGTAAAATAAATAAATTGTGGTCTCTATATGTGGTTTTGGGCAATCCTTACCTCTAGAGTTAACTTTTAGGGTAGAGTTAAGTTTAAGGTCCATTCTTTAACAAGGAAAGTTCAAACCTTGTCAGTTGGTGACTGTTGTGTTTGCCTCTATCTAAATGTGCTCCAATGCTGTAGCAAACTAGGTCACTGTGGTGACTTTTGTAAATGTATTTTGCTCAAAATCTCAAAAACATGGAATCGAACCCTGGTCATCAGGTGCATTCTTTGGCATAAAATCTCGTTGCAGTGTGGGATTGAAACCTGGTTGCCTGGCTGAAATAGGACTCGGTTGCTGTTCTTCAATTACAGAATTTTCTGCTTCAATGAGGACTCGGATCCCTTACCCTTTTGGCTGCTTTGATTTTGCTGAATAAGCTTTGTAATCAGCCACAAAAATTGGATGAAATGGGAATTGAACAAGGCATCCCCGGGCCGAAATGTTTTCAAATGTGAACTTTTAATTTGGTTAATTACAATTTGATGCATACTCTTTTCTTTTCGGAGTGATTTTCAGTAGCTGGATTTATTGTAATTCCCCTTCTGATTTCTAATATATACCAAACTTATTCTAAGTATGGGACCTAATCTAATCTAGATTATGTTTTTTCCTCTAGCTAAGTATGAGTAACTGCAGCAATCATGAACATTATAGCATCATCATCAACAGCTTTTATTTATTTTTCTTTGTTCTCGTACCTTTTCCCAGCTCATTTTGTTCAATTGTTAAAAAAAGCACAGTTTACCTCTCTTATGTTTCCTGCCTGAACAAAGAAGTAATTTGGGCGGACCAAATTTTCATCCTTTTTTCTTACCTCGGGAATTTTGGTTCTTTCTTGAAGCTTTAAGTTCAAATTAATGTTTTGTCAGATCTTTGAAAAAAAAAAAGATTTTTTTTAAAAATGTTCCTTTTGTGGTTGTGTCGAGAAACTCTAGAGAGATGGCTATTAGGTATATGATTCTTCTCAGCAATTTTGTCCATTTTGATGGAGTTACAAGTTTTGCAAACTATTTGTCTGATTTACTTCCTTTGGACCTGAAAGGTTAATTTGCTCTTTCGGTTTCCTTTTCTTTTCGGCAGTGGATTGCAGCAATTTTTTATTCTGAAAATTAGTATGTTTTCTCGAGTTTTCAAGATTCAATTTGGTCAACTTAGTTGTCATTTTCTGTTGTTTGTTCTCTCCTTAGATTATTGGAAGTACAATATTAATTAAGTTACCTAGAGAATACTCATTATGAACAAAGGGCGTGAGAGTATCATTAAGAATATATATATATATATATATATATATATTATCTTAAAAAATATATGATTCTTTACCATCACCAACTTTAAGTTACAAGAGTTGATTTCAATGCCTTTTGGTCATATTGGCTACATTTCCAAATTGTTGCGTCACGGGGAGCAAGAAAACTCCTCTAGACCAACGTTTTGCGTAGAAAATCAAGAAATCATGTCCAATATTTTATTGTTTAAATATTTGTAATATTCATGTCTTGTTATTCATAATAAGTCTTTGACTTTATTTTGAGTTACTTCACTTCGCATTTGCATTTGATCTAAAATAAGAAGATCCACACTTCATCAACAATCGAGATATGATCTCCTGAAATTTAAGTTATTTGTATTATTGCACATCAATTACAAGAATCTTCACTAAATATATTCACTCAAAGTAATTATTAAACTTTATGCTAGCTTCAACCTTCTATTCAATTTAAATATTCAGCTCAGCACAAGTTATGTCTAATATAATAAGTATTACTATATATGAACGGGTACAATAACAGTAGGCTCTTATATTAATCTCCAATTCCTAACAATCTATGGAACTAATAATTTTTCATAAAATTTATGTTGCACCAAGTGAATTCAGCACCGTGTGCAATCCAATACTAGTTTACTATATAATTGATATGGAGAAGTAAGATGAGCCCAACAGGCCCAATAGAATCAGCCAAAACCTAAGAATACATTGGGTTAGTCAACCAATAAAAGTTATTGGTCTTTATTCAATCGATCAAGCTATGGTCGAAAGGCCCGTTCTCAGAAAATTATCTTGACCAAAAGAGGTCATGAATTCGACTAGAGTGGGCAAAGAGACCCACAACCAGGGAGACATATCGACCAAAAAAGGTCATGTATTCAACCAAAGTGGGCGGAGAAACCCGCAACTGGAGGAGACATCTCGACCAGAATAGGTCGACTCTAAGAGGTCATGCATTCGATCAGAGTAGATGGAGAGACACGCAACCAGGGGAGACATCTCGACTAGAATAGGTCGACCCCAAGAGGTCATGCATTCGACTAGAGTGGGTGGAGAAACCTGCAGCAGGGGGAGATATCTCGACCAGAATAGGTCAATCCCAAGAGGTCATGTATTCGACCAAAGTGGGCGGAGAGACCTACGGTTAGGGAGACATCTCGACCAGAATAAGTCAACCTGCGAGACAGGAATGTTTCTCTCACCACCAGTTGCTATATTACCACATTAAATACACTAACAGATAGCTTGTCTTCGCATTAAATGTGGAGATCTTCACTATTTCCTAGGAGGATAATAGATACGCCACCTGTAAAGAGAGTTTCAGATATGAAAAAAACCTAAAAACCCTCATGTAAGGACAAAGGTCCTCAGAGTAAGGGTACTGTGGACATTTTAATCTCCCACTTGGGACTATAAATACCTCATTGTAGCTGTGCTATAAGGTACGTTTACTATACCTTTGGCCCTCGCTTCGCCGCTCTAAATTCTAGTCGATTATACTAACTTGAGCGTCAAAGTGCTTTAGCCGAGAGCCTCCTTAGCTAGCCTCACGTGTATTGCTTGGTCGCAAAACTCAGCCCACTCTCATCACCACACTCATTTTCAACCAACTTTTTGGTCAACTAAAGTAGACCTAGATCCAATGATCAAGCTACCATTAGTATCATCAATAATAATAACAATAATAATATAGTAATTTATAGACTTTGTTTGTTTATATTTTGCCAAAGTAAATTCCTTTTGACAAAATATAAACAAACATACATTCTTTTTTTCTCCAAAACACTACAATACATTTTTCAAAATATCTTCTTCTGTCATTCATTATTATCAAAATTTCTCCATTTTTTATGATATATATTACATATATATTATTATTCTTATAACAAAAATTATTCAATTTTATTTTTATATTAAAAAACTCAATAAAAAAATATTGATTTGACTGTTGCAGTAAAAAAAAATTACTCCAAAATATAAATAAACATACAAATACTTTTTAAATATAAATAAATATTTATCACATTTTTCAATATAACTTTCAAATTCCTTAATTTTATATCCAAAATTCATTCCCGCAAAATATATAATACAAATCATAGGGAAAAAAAAATCTAAACATTGCATGGGAACCAGATCGGCTATGTGTAAGTGAAAATTCTATCACTTCGATTACAACTAGTGGTGCAGCTACGTGGCACTTTTGCGGCCATTATTCATGCTTCAATTATTGGTATGTAAGCAGCCAACCTTTTTCTTTTTAGCCACCGCGTAAGCGCTTACGCAACTCTCTTGGTGGTGACAATTGCAGCACCATTGTCAACTGTAAAAAATTCCCTCTGAACTCTAATACTGCAAAATTTTGAGCATCTGTGAGTGTGGAAGAAGACCAGCTATGGCTTATTATGCTGCTCTTATATCATTACTGAAGTTACTCGAAGAGATAAGCCATAGGGATCAATATCCACACTTTCTTCTTCATCACAAACAGCAAATTGAACCTCTCCATGAAAAGTTGAGCCTTTTGCAAGCATCATTGGAAGATTATTATTTACCTAAAGATATCGATGAAGAAGCAGCTGATTCTCTTGAAAGACGAATCAGAGATGCAGCATATCAAGCACAAGATATTATTGAACCTCAAATTTCAAATCAGATCAGTGATCAACAACTTCAAGACTTGGAGAAGGTGAAGGAAGAAGTTGAGTACATTGTGGACGAGGTGATGAGGATCAAGAAAACCCACACAATTGAAGATTTGCAAGTCAACGATGCTTATTCCGTAGAGATTGGAGCATCAAAACAAGCAGCAAGTGGTGAAAATACCATGGTGGGGTTTGACGAGCCTGTAGAAAGAATAAAAAACCAGCTCTGTGGAGATGCATCCAAACTTCAGGTCATTTCAATTGTTGGGATGGGGGGTATTGGTAAGACCACTTTGGCTAGAAATGTTTTTGATGATAAGCTTGTGGTATATCATTTTGATTGTCGAGTTTGGATCACAGTATCTCAAAATTATCGTCTACGAAATATTCTTATACACATTTTAGATTCCATAAATATAAACAATGAGGAATTAAGTCAAAAGGACAACCGTGCATTAGAAGAACATATATATAAATATTTGAAAGGAAGGAGGTATTTTATCATAGTAGATGATATGTGGGAGACATAAGTATGGGATGAATTGAAGTGGATGTTTCCAGATGACTCCAAGGGAAGTCGGATAGTGATAACCACTAGGATAAAAGATGTGGCTTTTTATGTTTGCACTTCTGAATTTTTTTATCCACTGCAATTTCTTAATGAAGATCAAAATTGGAATCTATTTTGTGAAAAGGTATTTTGCCCCTCAGAATTTGAGGTTATTGGAAGGCTTATTGCAAATCGTTGTCGAGGACTTCCACTTGCAATTGTTGTGGTTGTTGGACTCCTCTCCAAAGTTAATAAGACATATTATGATTGGAAAAGGATTGAAAGAAATGTAAGTTCAATAGCTACTGAAAATGATGAGCACTTTTCAAAGATATTATCTTTGAGTTATAATCATTTGCCTCATCATATAAAACCATGCTTTTTGTATATGGGAGTTTTTCCAGAAGATTATGAAATTCCCACCTTAAACTTAATAGCCTTATGGGTTGCTGAGGGATTTCTAAAACCAGTTGAATCTAAAAGTTTAGAAGAAATAGCAGAGGAGTATTTGGAGGATCTGGTTAGCAGAAACCTTATCTTGGTCACCAAGAATAGGTTCAATGGTAAATTTGAGCATTGCCGAATTCATGATGTTTTGAGAGAATTGTGCATAAAAAGAGCTCATAGCGAGAATTTCCTTCATATCTTGGATGGAAAGCATTACTTATGCCCAGAAGTCATAGGGAAAGTACGTCGTCTCTACATTCATCTTGGTTGCTCAAGGTTTGGAGAAATAGAGAAACATGGCTTAGATGGCTCATCTATTTATACAATTCTTTGTTTTGGTGATGGTGGCAATGATAGCGAGTTTCTATCATTTGCAGTGGGCTCTAAATTATTAAAAATATTGGATATGTCAGTTAACTCATTTCCTAATGAAATTTTGGAACTGTATCATTTAAGGTACCTCACCCTCCATCCAAATGGCGACTACATCTTGGTTCTTCCTCAATCCATATTCAAACTTCAAAATCTTCAAACATTAATTTGTGCAAACGCAAGATTTGAAGAAGAATTTGACATTTCATTATTACCTCATTTAAGGCATGTTGTGGTTCACTCCCTCAAGTTATCACCCACACCTTTTGCTATCCTAGAAAACCTACAAACACTCTTGAACGTGTTAAATATCACGTTCACCAAAGAAGTCATTGAAATGATTCAAAACCTCCAGAAATTGAAAGTTGTGTACTATCGTCACACCTACCAAAGGTGGCAGAAGTTGGGCCTCAACAATCTTGTCTGTCTTGGCCAACTTGAGTCACTAGGTATCAAATTTCCTACGGTTTTCACCCAAGATCCAGACCCCTTCCCTAAGAGCTTTGCCTTTCCGCGAAGGCTTAAAAAGTTGACTCTAGATGGTTGCGGGCTTCCTTGGGAAGACATGACAGTGGTGGGTTCCTTGCCTAATCTACAAGAACTCGAATTACGAAATGAAGCTTTCATAGGAGAAGAGTGGAAACCCACAGAGGGGGAATTCACCCAGCTGAAAAGTTTGAAAATGATGATATTACATTTCAAGTACTGGCGAGCAGAAGATACGCACTTCCCAAGACTTGAGCAACTTAAAATTGATTCCCTTAATTTGCAGGAGATCCCTCTTGAAATTGGAGATATTCCAAGTCTTGAATTGATTGAAGTGCAGGACAGTAGATTAGCAGCGGAATCAGCATTGAGAATTCAAGAAGAACAACAGAGCCAGCTAGGATACTATGGTCTTGAAGTTCGCATCAGTTATAGTGACTGGTGAGTGGTGATTGCAATTTGCCTATACTTTGTTGCATAATAATTATAGCTGTAAACAAATGCATGCAGTAATTAAGCCTTTCATTTTCATTGCAACGGATGAGATGTCTAAAGCCATATGTTCTGTTAGCCAACTATATACAATAAATATAGAGTGAGTGGGTTGGATAATTTAGATTAGTATGAGGTAGTTGATAGTTTTAATAATTAACTAGATATAATTTGCACGTCATATTGTTAATCTGAGCACTTTTTTTATTTTGGTATTGCTAAATGATAATAGTAGTTCAGATGTTGTGTATTCTCAATATGTTGTCAATAAATCGTACGTAGTTGTTCTTAATATTTGAAAATACATGTCGCTCGTGACACTTCTTGATACATTAATTTTGCATATGTATTATTTGAGTGTGACAATGACAAAATACGAATTATCTCAAAACCAAATGATCAATAAAAAATGTGTAAATGTTATTATTTATACTTTTCTATGTTATTTTTTTTTTGGATTGCATCTCTCTTGTACATGAGCTATTCTTTGCGCTTGTCTTTGCTTCTACTTACCCAAACCGAGATGTTTATTGTACCAAGGTATTTCCATATGATGGCTTTGCCAAGCGAGTGGGAGCAACAAGAAAATGAGGCTTTGCAAAGCAAAGAGGAGCTACAATAAGAGAAGGCTTTGGAAATTGATATAAGGTGATCCCTTAAATTGATTTAAGAGGTAGGGTACATAAACACATTGATATGCAATTGCATTTGGACACTAGCTAGGAGGAACAAAATTTTAGTGGAAACTGTAGATGCTTTTGTTTTCACTAATTAAATAGATGATTTAGTGATTTGTGATGGTTCATAACTTGGAGACTAGCTTGGATTGTTCAACCTAATTATTTACAGGGACACTCAATTTGGGTTTTAGGATAATGTTGTGTTAACAAAGTAATTCATTTATAATGGTGTAGGTGATTAAAGTGACTCATTCTTTTTTCACTTATGTTTAGAGTTGTTGGTTTAGCGGTCAATGTAATAATTCATAATTGTATATAAATGCAACAATGAATAGGTTGTCAATTTAGACTTAGAAATTAGATTAGGAACTAATACTCAACTAAATTTGGAGATTGATTAGAAATATGTTAAGAGACAAAGCTAGAGGTGCACATACCGATAGATTTAAATATAAAAGGAAATGAATATAGAGATGGAACTAGAGACATTTTAAATCTACATTATATAAATGCAACGATGAATAGGTTGTCAATTTAGACTTAGAGATTAGATTAGGAACTAATACTCAACTAAATTTGGAGATTGATTAGAAATATGTTAAGAGACGAAGCTAGAGGTGCACATATCGATGGATTTAAATATAAAAGGAAACGAATATGGAGATGGAACTAGAGACATTTTAAATCTGTACAAGGCAGTTGGCATGACAAAAATGAATCTTAATTTGTAATGACTTTTAACCCATAATCTCATTGACATTGTTAGTCTGATTAAGCACTAACCTCTCTGCCTTTGGTATGGAATAGATGTGAATCCAAGAAGAGACTGAAGTTGATTGAGAATGAAGGGGCTGAAGTTGATGCCAGAGAACAAAAGAAAAGCCATGTTTGCAGAAAACTATGAATTCTTTGTCATTTTGGTATTTAGATGTCTATTTTTTAATAATTTATTGGCTTGTTGGTATTGATCCTAAAATTTGTTGCTAGTCTGGTGCTACTACTAGTCCTGGTCTATTGAAGTGATGATGATTGGTACTCTATT
Source organism: Jacaranda copaia (assembly GCA_014898725.1). NCBI lineage: Eukaryota > Viridiplantae > Streptophyta > Magnoliopsida > Lamiales > Bignoniaceae > Jacaranda > Jacaranda copaia. The sequence goes on along the minus strand of JACGDI010005728.1, from coordinate 2,951,007 downwards.
TTTCTTTTGCTTCCCTTTCTTTTTCGGCTTTAGAATTGTAAGTTTATGAGCTTGGAACTTTATTTCTCGCATGTAGAGTGATAATTAAATAAAAAAGAGTTGTATATATATATGTATATATTATTATAAGATTGTTTCTATAGATGATTTTGTGCAAAGTTACTTTTTGTGTTCTTTGTAGTTATTATTTACATATAAAAGTACCATACTTTTTTCATGTGTTTATTTGCATTATAGTGTAGTTTAATTATTACGTAAAGGGGAATATTATGACCATTAATTGTCATGGCCAGAGTGATGTGTTTTTCTCGTGCAATGGAATGTCATTGGATCAAATATATTAGAATTGTTTTTTCATTAACACACGCTCACATCCACTTAGAGCTCATTAGAGTTCAAATTTCAAATTTTATAGATAAAGATGTGATAGCAATGTCACTAGGATGATCAACCATCGACGGTCAAATATATCAGATGTATATAATATTGTTTCTACTAGATATAATTGGAGGTATTTTGCATGTAGTTATATTAATCGAGTGGTGAAAGTCTTAAAAACTTCTCCCACATAATAAAATAGTCAAAGAGCATAATTGATCTATTGAAAAATTAGTATAGTATGGTGTCAAAATTGTCGATTTTGATAACAAATGGTCTTTTCTTTAAGAAAAAATAGTTCAAACACCAGGAACTCTCTTTCTTTTAATCACAATGAAGAATGGATGTGTTTCATTGATCTCTAAATATTTATATTATGTCGTTATGGTAAAAATAATACAGTTATATCTTTATTTATGTCAGCTCTATTCCCAACAATTGTTATTTAGAAAAAAACAACATTGAGAAATAAAAAACTGTTTAAGCATTGCAAATTTGTATGCTCTCACACATTTTTTTTGCTCATATTTTATTTCTATATTTTTCTAGATAGTAAATTAATTCCATACATATAAAGTATTTTCAAGGTACATAAAAAAGATATCGTGTCAAATATGTATAGAACATTTTATTAGACACGATATGCCTCTTCCACATACCCAACACACCACTTAGTTTGTCCATGAATTAAATAAAAATAAAAAAAATCTAACACTTTGAATAGCGCGTGGGACATACAAATCTTAAACCACATGGGGGAAAGTCACGCTCCTGAAATTCCTGAAATTCTTGATAATGAAATATTTAAATCTCAAGTTTCACAAAATCATCTTGAAATTAGATAGTTTTGAATAGAAGGAAATCCTTTTTGGAACCGAAGATATTTCTATTCTCGAATTAATTTAGGTGCATAGGTGCAAATTACCAGTGGATTCAGTACTAAAAATTCAAGAAGAACAACGTGGCATGGGAAACCATGTCCTTCAAGTTCATGTTCTCCTCGAGTCAGAACAAATTTCTGGTGATTGCACTTTGCACACATATATGTTTTTATTGTTTTTCTTGCGATTGATGAATTGTCTTGTTGTCTCCTTTTGTGTTTGGAACTTTATTTCTTACATTTAGAGTGATACAAAAAGGTTGGGGGGGGGGGGGG
>JACGDI010005728.1:2889610-2940349 GCA_014898725.1 Jacaranda copaia | reverse complement strand
TTAATATGCTTTGTGTATGTTTTTGTATTGATGAGTGTTTTGGATTTAAATTCCTCTAATATTTTAGAAAAATAATAAATATATTATTTTTTAGAGTATTCGAATTCGGATCTTTTTTCAAATATTCAATTTTTATATGAATTCTGGTATGAATATAATAGCCAATATCCTATAAAATCTTGGATTGAATTCAGATATAATATATAACTGTCGGATTCGGATCCGAATCCAACATGATCCGATCCAAATCCAATCCATTAACAACCCTAATTATAATTAGTTATTTTAGCCATCTATCAAGTTTTGTTGATTTTTAGGCATATTTGTTTTTTGAAACCAAATTGTTGTAAAAAAAACTTTATTATTGTGATATTATTATTTTGTTTTTGGAGCAATGCTTCTAGAGTTGAGCCCTCATATGTGACTAGCACACGTCAATGTTGCCAGTTAAATGCGAACGTGAATTGTTAGATTTCAATCACTAAGACACATTCGATGTATTTGCTAAACATATTTATATTATAAAATAAATATTTTTATTTTGATGTAATATTGATTTTTAAGTAATATTTTATATTTATTTAATTTTTTATATGAATAATAATAAGACATTACAATAAGATAATAATTATGTGCATAAGATATGTGAGTTATAAACAATAGTTATCATATAAATTGAAGTTATGGGATAAATTTTCTTGAAAGTGGACAAATTTTCCTAGGACTGAGATAAAATCCAAATTCTACTATTCCAAAATCAAGGATAAACTTTGATCACAGCCCACCAAGGAATCACAAAAGAACTCTGGTACTTTTTCTTTTTTAAAAATAAAATAAAATAAAATCTTATCTTTGCTAATTTTCCAACTATTCCCCTATGAGACTCAAACTTTCAATCGATCTATTTTGCTGAATTTTCAACTTCCTCACTATAGAATTCAAACATACAATCGATTTATTTGTAGATACGGGAGCTTACCCAAAAGAACTCTATTACTTTTTTTCTCTTTTTTTTTGGGAGGAGGGGAGTGGCGAGAGGAGGGGAAGAGGCATCGACTCTAATATGATCTCCACAGCCTCAAAGCCACCCTCAATTTAGGGTTGAGATTGATGCAATCGAGGTTGCTTCGACCTCCACATCACCTCTATTAGGATCACGAACCCATGTAACTGGCATATGATCAATCATTCAATTGTAGGATCGTTTCCCGACAATGCTTCAACCATTGTAGGGAAATATCACGAATTAGAAGAACCCTATAAACTGGAGACCAAATATATAGCAGCATATTCAAGAGCACAAAGAAAGAACTTTCAACTCTTTGCAGATATTAAGGCCCTTGTCAAAGGATCCCAAAAGAACTGTATTGCTTCATGCATAGAACTGGAGCTATGCTGGTGAGATTTCCACTTTTTCCCCTCTATTCAGACAACAACAAAATGTACGGTAAGAAACACAGTTACGAATATGATAGCCTTAAACTGCAGCGGCATAGTATTAGTGGCCACTATTGTTTCATTACACAGCAAATTACACCACAGCCAGTCATTCTCCAACTAATTCCCTCATCAAACCTACTTTGAGATCATGAACGTTAACAAGAACTAAGAGCCAACAGCCTGTGCTACTTTACAGCCCACTTGAACTCAATTAACTGTTCAAAATTGCAATAATAAGCAGCCAATAAATCAAAACATAAAACAGGAAACTTCACAAAAAATCTGTTGAATTATGATCCAAGTAGTGTCTAACACCACCTAAAATTAAAAACCTCGAAGAAGAGGAGGCATACAGATTCTTGACTATGCTGCTGTTATATACTGCAGTGTCGTAATAGCCATCTGCCTCCACTCGAAAGTTATTTATCTATCTCTTCCTGAACCTGTCCCTCTGCAGCCGAATAGAGATCCAAATGAATCAACAGATATAGCTTTAGAGTTACAGTAAGGGTTACAGTAAGGGTTTGTTTGCTTGAGCAATGATCATATAGGATCATATAGGATTAGATAAGATTCATATATTAGTGACACATAAGCTAGAAATGGTATACAAAACCATCTAATCTATTGTTTGTTTTGATTTTAGAAATTGATAATATCCCATACTTGAAGCCATATAATGCTTAGTTAGAAAGAATTCTCAATGTGAATACAGTTTGCAATGTCCACAATATCCTAATTTCTAATAAGATAAATTTCCAAAATACCCTTAATATATTTTAGCCCTCTCTCCCTTTCTCCCAAATGTTTGTTGATTAATACACCCTCTCTCCCACAATTTTATTAATTAAGATAAATTTCCAAAATACCCTTCATATATTTTAGCCCTCTCTCCCTTTCTCCCAAATGTTCGTTGATTAATACACCCTCTCTCCCACAATTTTATTAATTAGTTTTGCTTGAGCAGTATCATGGAGACAGTAGGCTTACGCCCAGGAGCAAGGCTTGCAGATTGCGATTGCAGCACCCTGAACCTGAGTGTCCTATCACCCAGTGAAAGCTTCCAGATTGATGATAGCTTTCTGTTCTCAGTCAATCAAATGAAGAATCAAACAAGGTGCCAAAAAATTTCTTGTTTGCTAGAGAATGAAGAAGTTATACGTTCGACAAAATAAAATCATTTTTGCGTGTGAGTGTGAAGAGTAAAGAGAAAATGGGTCGGAGAGATCTCAGAAGGTGACAAGTAAAGCGAAAGTGTGGCTGCAGAATTTGGCAAAACTTTGTTGAGGTTAGGGTTTTCATATCTCACTTAAATTGAGGGGTAAGAATGACTTTTCCATTCCTTGTCAAGTCAAATTTAGAAGGGTGGAAAATGAATCAGGCCAAGATGGCCTGATCCATAAACTAGCTTGGCCCATGATACCATGTCGAGCCACAAGGGTATCATGGGCCATACAAATGTGAAGCAAATAGAAAAAAAGGCCTGAAAATAGATCTATCAGGCCTTAACCATCCAAGCAAACAAGCCCTAAGAGAAGAAAGTCTTACCAGCAAGATCAACGGCCAAGTTAGCCTGAGCATCAGCCTCGGAATTTAAGTCCTTACATGAGATAAAACTAACATGTTAATTTAATGCATAGAGAAATTCACACAAGAATAATGAAACTAGGGGAAATGCCGCGAAAATGACCAACACAATATAAAATCTTGAGTTACATCGAGCAGACGGAATATCTTGCTTCTAACCTTACCCTTAGAATGTGAATAATTTGGAACGAGAGAAACCTGTCCTTCAATTTCTTTGCCTCATCATATAAGCTGGAGATATTTTGGTTTTTAACCTTCCATAATCCCTGAATCTGTCCACAAAATCATTGCTTAGAAGCAACATATATGAAGGGGCAAAAAACATTTATTCACCAGACAAAATCAGTAAATGACTTGTACAACTCACAGAGCTGTGACATTAGCACAAAGCCATCATATTAATAAACTACAGTAAGCATAGCACAGAAATCCACAGTTTTCCTCCAAATAAAAGAATCTACTTCAGCTTAACACCCCACATCACACATCTGATAAATAACCCTCACAAAGATAGCATACTTCTAAATAACATCAAACTTTTCCTCATTTCTTCCACCAATCCATTTCCTAGCAGAAAATCAGACAAAGTGGAACACTGCCAGAACTCGACGAATTCTATAAGCTGTCGCATGGTTTCGCCCTTTTTTGGATAAGGTGATTAGGTGAAGAGACTAAAACATTATGAGGTTAAATAATTGTACAGTCAATTCATAAAAACTAACACAAACAATATTCACAAATAATATCTTTGAACCTTACACCAATTATCAAGAGAATATCTTGGTTTCAGTTCCAATAACTTCATTGGTCTTCTCATAAACAGGGGCCATGGGTAGCTGCCAAATCGTTAGTTTGAAAAGTAAATAGTACGGTAACATTTCCCAAAGATGTTAAAGAATTCAAAAGCAAATTTTCTAAGACTTCCTAAACATCATATGTGCTTTCAATGAGTTTGTTTGTAGAACCATTAGTCACACATATGTGGATTGTCTCAGATTTATACTTTATTAGTTTACATGCTAAGTCATGAAACAAATTTATTGTCAGAATGGCATAAAATATTCAGGCCAAAGATTGTAGCCACATTTTCTGTGGGTTAAGTTAGTAACAAATGGTGCAAACCAAGACTTTTCTGCAAGGATTAAGTTGGGGCAATCTTATTCTCTAGTTAGTCCACTACCTTTCTCCAGTGCCCTTTCAGCCTTATATATTAGTTGGACTCATCGGGAAACTTTTTGCATACAAATTTTTCTTTTGATTCAGATGTATAATAAATTTAATAGCTTTTGTCACAGATAAATGCTTCCCTTCACTGAGAATGTGCTCTTGTAAAAGTCAACGTCATGCACCTTTATACAACAAAATTCTGCTCTATATCAAGGAGTCATAAGTCATAAAGAGTGCACAACCGTATCTGAAGAGGTGAAACAGACAATCATCCAAGGGGTGGAAAGCTTGAGTTCATTTAGCTGAACCGTGGGTGCTATTCTTTATTTCTCTTTTTGCTTCCTTGTGAAAGGTAAGGTGTATGTTACATTATTTAGACTTCTTCCCCCTTTAATTTTCATACTTGAGACTTTGTAACCCTCATGCTATTTACTATATAGCATTTCCAGTGCGTTTTATCTAATATGAAGTATGATCCAGTGCGATTTACTATATGCCATTTACTATGTAGCATGATCCAGTGCCATCTATATGCAATGTGGTGGTTCTTTTGCCCCTCGGAAAAGCAAAAATGAAGCAACAATGATGGAATTCTAGGAGTATCTGTCGACCTTTGCACTATAGGATTCTGATATACAAACATTTAGAGGTTGCAAAGTAGTTCAGCCTTCACTGAAAATCATTGTGCAATTTGACTGTGCAACAATGGCAACAGGCGTGATGAGTTCCCAACTTAAAAGTCCTTTGTGTTATAAATTTCATACAAGTTATTAAGCACCAGAAAGAAATGCAGAAGGAACAGAACAAACATGGTTGAATAAAGTATCAACCTAATCAAACAGCACAGCAACTGTAGTTTTCATGGGTGCGTGGAATTGAAACACAGATCTGCATGAACCAAACAGCCCCCCGCCCAAAACAACCTGCTCACATACAGAAACAGTAACACACGCTAAGGAGACATTTACCTGCATGCAAACAAGTTTGGAGTCACCACGAACTCGAACACTTGTAAAACCTTTTCCAAGCGCATATTTCAAACCTAATATAAAGCCACGATATTCAGCAACATTATTGGTCGCAATGCCTAGGCCTTCCCGCAACCTACAAATCTAACATGCAAAAAATATCAGATTTATATGTTACTACCAGAGCAAAAAAGATGCAAAACCTCTCAAGGGACATTTTACTTACCAAATTTCCGTCGTCAGATCGCAGTATAGCTCCTGCCCCAGCTTGTCCTGGATTTCCTTTTGAAGCGCCGTCAAACTCAAGTGTGCAAGATCGCTGTTATGGATTAGAAGGATCAGCGTTTAGCATAGAAATTTGGATTCATCACTTCAGATACTTATTGACTGAGTTGTAAAATATATTGCAAAGGTTTATTTTTTTACTATAAACTTGGGACATTTAAGGGGACGCTTAACGAAACACTTTTACTCCTTAACTAATAAAAGAAGAAAGCACTGCAATATGAAATGTCCAACCATGGATGTACTCACACAAACTGATTGATTCTGGTCAACTCTATGAGGGTCTAACTTGAAATGCTTTGTTAAGGTGTCATTTGAATTCAGCATGGGTCCAACAGCCTCCTGCAAAGCATAAAGGGTAGATAAACCAACATTGTCCAATTAATTCATCCAAATACATCCTCAAGGATAAATAATTAAGAAAAAAAGGAACTTTAGTAAGTTTGTCTTACACTTCAACAACCTCTATAAACTATTTATAACCAATGGAGCACTTGAATACTAACAAACACAAACTAAAGAAGCATAACTTCTTAAACATGCAATATTCTATGCAACATTAAGTCCCAAACTCAATTTCTTGAGCTAATTTCAGGGGGTTTGGGATGTTGTGGAGGTGCTAATTTACAAGATTGTGTTTGTACTTGAGAATCTTCAGTCCTACCCCTCCACAAGAAGCATCTGGAAAATAAATATTATCTATACCTTTTTTAATCATTATATCTTCTTAGTTATATGTTGGGAGGAAGTTTTATCTTCATTTGTCATGCACCTCATGGCGCTGTTGACTTCATCATGAAGTATCTTAGAAACTATGTTGCAGAAAAGTTTAATTTATTGACCCAGAAGGAATCAGAGATTACATAATGATCTCACTTACCCCATAATCTGACCACAGAGCTTCCTGTGACCTCTTCTTTGTCGCAGGCTCGCTAGATGTTTCACCTCTCGAAGAAGAAGGCTGCAGTATGCAAAATTAGATGCTTGTAAATTATAAATATTTTATGAGTCAGTAAATCAAAAACAATTATAGGCGTTTAATAGGATTATTTTCCGCCTCAACTTTTCATCAACACCAGTCACACAGGTTCCTTAACATAAGAATAAAATTTGTCGGCTTTCCCCATAACAAAGAATGTTGTCAAGCATTAAGTTAGCATTTACAGTTCCGTGAATTAATTAAATTTGCTACTGGTATAAGTAAAGAGCATGATTCTTTCATGGAAGACCCAAAAAGATAAATAAGCCAATGAACAAATGGTACACATCATAGCTGGCGATCAATCAAAATGAACAAGGAATATTTAGTTTTCTCCAATACCAAATGTTATGACTTTTCACCAACACACTTTAGGAAAGAACAGCTACAAGCACAATGTTAAGACTGTGTTAAAGGAGCAAAATCAAAGCACGAGATAGTAGGTACCATAAACACCTCCATATAAAATCAAGAAAATGGAAATAATCACATAGCAGAATGCTACAACCATTTTATCACACTTGTTTAATTAATGGGAAAGTGTAATATTACCAAAAAAGAAAATTAGAAAAGAAAAAACATCACAAATATTTATAGATCACCTGACCTGAAAAGGGCAAGATACAAGAGTACCAAAAAGCTCTTCAGTAAGGTCAGAGGCTCTGATGGAATAAAGAGCATTCTTAAGCCCACAAGAGATAAGATACTTCTCCGTGTCCTTGGGCATGGAGTAACCTTTGTACACACTAACAGGAGGGTCACATATCTGCCAGGAAATAAAGAGATGATGCATTTGATTAATAAACAGAAATTATACAGTACGTCTCCAAGAGACAAAATTAAAGTAGAGAAGCAACAAATGTCAAAGTAAGATCAGATGACCACCACTTGATATCTCAATCATGACAAAGCTAACATATAACAAGGCAAAAGGTTTTCAAAGATAAACCTCTTTTGATAGGTCAAGCCTCAAGGGAGAAAATAACACACACATACATATATGTACATATTTGTATATTTGTATGTATGCACGTTTATGTATATTATCAATCTGCGTGTGTGTGCATGGGAGAGAGGGAGGGCTCAGAGAAAAAATATTTGAAATTCAAAGACGAATTTATGGAAAGAGCCATAATGGAAAACTCACAATACTGAAAAAAACCCCAAAAAAAGGAAGAAGAGGACAGCCAACTCATAGAAAAATATTATTAGGGTTCATTTTATTTTCATTTTCTTTAAATATTTTCTAAATATGTTTTGAGAGGATTCACTTGGGAATGTGTGCCAAAACAAAAATGTGTTTGGATAAGTAAGACAGACATGGTAGGATTTTAAGATTACGTCTAGGATTTTACTATCTAGATGGAGGTACCAGCCATTGTTGTGAAGCATCCATAATAGGAAAGGAGGAAAAAACAGAGGGAATAACAACTTTCTGGACAATCACACATAAAAAATCGGATGTCAGGAGCTCAGAAATTTTATGAACCACCACAAGAATATCCTATCACATAGAAAAAGAATATAAAGAAAATTCACATCAAAATTAGAAAACTAGTGATTACCGAGGTTCCAACTTGAGCTTGACAATCACTCAAGCTTTTGTAGACACCCACAAGATCTCCCTTGCGAACAACAAAAAATGCTTCCTTGTCGTCCTTCATTACTGGTTTAGGATCAAGTTTTCGCTTACGAGAACTACCTCCACCAGAGTTCTTTGCAGAATAGCAACGAAACTAAAATCTTGTCAACAAAAATTCCAAATTTACTGTCCTAGCACCCGAATATTGGAAGCTTGTTTTCCATGAAGACAAAAAGTATTTGCAAGATGTGCTCTTTGTAGCAAAAAGGCTAGTCCATGAAAATATAGTTGAACTACATGCACGAAACAAACTGATCATTCCAAGTTCTCTCCTTCCTATTCCCCAGACTTCCTGAAATGAAAATTGTATTGTTGTCACCAAGAAACCCATAAACAACCGAAAAACAAAGAAAAAATAATTACCGCCATACACCAAGTTGTACTTCTATTGGTCCATTTTGTCATCTCTGTTGGCCGAATGCCTCAATTCATTTGGGAAATAAACAGAAGTGATTAAAATAGGCATAAAGATTGAATCTTTTGAGCTAATTAACCAGGTTCATTTGTTTCAATCACCAAATTCCAACATTTTAGGCAATCTGAACTTTATCCTTTTCACAGCTCTATCCGTTATAGAAAAAATAAGGGGAAAAAAAGAAAAAAGAAAAAAGAAAAAAAGGAAATATAGCAAAGAAGCATAAAGGGTTCTCACCAAAAAAGGAACTTAAAAGATGACATTAATCTATACTTCAATTTCCATATCTTTTAATCCAAGCACCAAACCTTTTCATAACTTTTGAAGCGATATCCCATCAACTAAAACATAAAAAATAAGACAAAACCCCCTAAACATTCAGCATAAAACCCAGAAACAAAAATATTAACTCAGAGCGCAAGGAAGCCAAATGAGTGATCAACTATACTCAAAAATTAATTTTGACGCACAATGAATGTAAACATACCGGCAGAAATGCTGGAAATTCCAGAAAAATTGCAAAACCCTTACGGTAGTATTTTCTATAGTAAGGTTTGGGTTGGGGTTGGGTGGGCGAGGGGTAGAGTGGGTCGTGGTGGGTAGTGGGCGTAGAGTGTTTACAGAAGAGGGTGAGGTTGGGGATGGGTGGGTAGTGGGCGTAGAGTGGGTAGGAGTTGGGTTTTAGGTGTGAGTTAAATGAAACCGGTACAAAAGTTTTCTTTCGACAGGTTTAGCTTCGGTCCGGTTCATGCGGACTTTTGCTTTCTTTCCTTCAATTTTCTATCTTTTTCCTCTTAAATTTTGCCAATTATTTGGTGCTTCAACATATGACTATTAATTTCCATTGCAGAAGAAGCACTCTATCTTTTTCAGTTTTTTCTCAATACTGTTCCTAAATTTTAAAAGTTAGGTAATAAAACGTACATTGTATATGTATATATGTGTATTGTGCTCATCTTAGAATTATTATAATTATATTGTCTTTACATTTTTATATTTGAAATTTAAAATTCAAATTTTAAATAAATTCTAATTAAGTATGTGTATATATAAATAAATATGTGTCCTATACAAACACAAAACATTGCTTATAAGTTGTATTCAAGATTATGACTTTTTATTTTATTGAATTTAAGAGGGGTAAACAGTTGTTGATTATTGACATAAGAAATTTCATATATCCTATTTGATAAATAAAATGAAAATCTAAATTAATAAGCAAAACTTAGGTAGACATAATTTCTGCCAAACTTGTACCAAGTGGCATGTGTAAGATCAATAAGATAAATTAATTTATTTTTATACTCAACTCGACATAAATTTTTATAATTTTTTTTGTATTGCTTATTTACTCTAGTTGATGGGTTGACCTGTTAAGAACTCCATGATAGATTATGAACCCAATGATAAAATTATTAAGAAAAAATTATAAATTTTTTTGTGTTGTTTATTTACTTGATTTGATGGGCTGACTTGTTAAAAACTCCATGACAGACCATACCCCCAATGCTAAAACTATTGAGTAAGAAAAATGAATTAAGTTAAAGAAAGCTTAATGTGATTTTTATAGAAAAAAATCACTCACTTGAAGGACGTTTGGATAAACTTATTAATTTTTTAAAATATTTTATAAAATGTTTAAAAACATATAAAATGTTATAAAATATATGATAGAACTTTTAGGGAAAAAAAAACAATTATACATTTTACAAAGATCTCTTTATTCCAAAAACAAATGTGTGGTGGTGAAAATCTAGTACTCATCATACTCAGTTAATTAAAACATGACAACCCATTAGTAGAAATATTAAATCACTCAAACTCACTTAATTTTATGCTATTTAAACCCATCCAAACTCTACTTATTTAATAACTAAAATAAAATTCAAACACAATTTCAAACTCCATAAAAACTAAAATAAATTTAAATAGGGTTTTGTTTGACTTAGACTTAATTAAAATAATTAAAAGAAATAATTAATTAATAGGTGTATACATGCAATACTACTCTTTCTCAATCTACTATTCCTTTAAACATGACATAAGAACTCTCAACAATTACTCTTCATGTAGTTTACATATAGACTCAACATTCCTATGTATGGACAGAGAATAATGAGCTTCAAGTCAATTCACCAAGTACACAACTCTTCAATGGAAAGCTGAAGCTACAAGTCTCACCATTTTTGCATGGTGAACAACAGAAAAAGCAACGAGGAAAGAAGAAAATAATACATTTTCCTTTTTGTTTTTCACAAAAATATAATTCTTCTAAGCCGCCAACAGTTATCTACTCTGTTCTTTGACAGTCAAAGTAGCATTTGCTGCATATTTAGAAAATACCCCTGTAAACATCTGCTTCTCTCTTATCTTTAACCTGCATGGTGAAGAAACATTTTATTAGGAAACAAAGAATTCAATCCACTCATGACACCTGCCTAGGACAACAACAATATCAGACAGTCATATAATTGTAGAGGTTTTTGTTTTTACCTATTGGCAGATCCTGGGATGTTTGATTGTGGACTCTTGTCTTTCCTTCTTTTAGATGCCACCTTTTTCTCATTCATCTTGAGTTTTCTTGAGTGTTTTGAGGATGATGGATTGATCGCAGATTCTTTTCCCACTTCCAGTTCTTCAGTTAAATTAGAGTCTGCATTGATGAGTTCGCTAGGGACACCTTCGTCTCGTGAATCTAATGGTGAACCATTGGTTTCAACACCAGCATCTGAGTCTTCATCCAAATTGAGTGCAGCTTGTTGAGAAGCGGAATTACTCTCAGGCTTCAGCAACTTGGAATTCATCATCTCACATTTTATCTGCTTTTGGACCTTCCCGAAACTTATACTTTTACCAGAAAAGTTCTCCACAAACCTACCAAGACATGACCAGACAAACTCATTTTCAACAAACTGAATACTTCATCAACTTCAATACAATGAAATAGGATCTGAAAAATGCATTGTAAATGCTAAGGTGGTGTTTGTTTTATTCTCAATTTTACTTTTTATTTTCGTCACTATTTGAAGATTGAAAACTATCAACTCATACACATTTTGACTGAAAATATTCCTTAATTTCATTTTCAATTTCTCATAAACCTACTCCATCATTCTACCGTTACATTAATCAAAATTTTAAATTCAATTTCACATAAAATACCTACTATCATTTAGAATAATTAGCATATACATATACTTTAAAAAAGATATCTTTTTAAATATAAAAAATTTAAACCACCTATATTTTCAACCTTATACTTATACTAATCATCATTTTCAGACAAAACATCCAAATACAATTTCATTTTCATTTTCCAAAATTATAATCAACTTTTCAACTTTTGAAAATGTTGAAAATAGAAAATGAAAACATATCCAAACAGGGAGTTGCTAGCTTATACTAGTTTTTCTTTTTAAAGATGTGTAAATGACTATAATGCAGCCAGAACTTGAAAAATACCATAAATTACAGCTTGGTTTACCTAGTTGCTGGAAGAATAACGACAGATAAAGAGAGTTATAGTCATTTTCGTTTTGACATTGACTAAATTAGAAAAATTATCATAATGATAAAAAAGGAAATGTTAATATTTCATGATGAACATTAAATAAAAGCACTATTTCAAGATGTATATAAAGTATGTATACCTCTGCGCCTCATCCTGGTACTTGAAATCAATGAAAGCAAGTCCTTTGCACACTGGATCCCTAGTCTTTTCATTTCCAGAAACAACTGGGACTATGTTCAGTATTCCAGAAACTCCTTCAAAAGCCAGTTTTAAATCCCTGTCAATGTTCTTTTTCTTGGGAAGATTGACCAAGCGTACCCGAAATCCATACTGAATGTTTGTGGGGCCTGCAAAACTCCAGCATGTTTTGTTATATGACTCAAACTGCTATGTAAAGAGATACTCGTGTGAGGATAAGCAAGAATGCAAGATGATGTGCTAGAGAATCTAACTTTAGTAACAACCAAATACTTTAAGTAACATATATTCAAGAGCTCAAACAAATAATGAAGGGCTTCGTTGGAAGTCCCTACCCTCATAAGGTAATGAAAGTACATCATTTCAATAAAATTACAGTTCATATAAATCAAATGCTTAGTTTGCTGCACTTAAATAAGCCAAGATTGTCAAACAAACCAATATTGGAGAGACACAAATAGGACGTGCAGTTGGTCACTTTAATAACTGCACAATCATATCTTTACATTTGGTCAACTTGGTGTTTTAGATCCTTAGTTTATAATATACGATCATCAAACAATTATCAAAATTAATATTTAACCTTTTCCAATGAACAAAGAGAAGAAAGGCCTGTGTAAAACGTTGACCACAACCAATTTAGATCAAAGCCTGCACCTACACGAAAGAGTTATATTTCAATCTTTATGGTGGTTCAAAACAAGGGAAAGAAAATGCATAAGGAGCTATCTCTAATGAAAGTCATGGGACATCAAAGAAGGCATTTTAAACATAGCCCTTGATCTAATTCCTTCAGGCAGCCAAGGAAGCCTTTTTCTAATATCCACAGCTACACCAAAATATGCCTGAACAGCTAAAGAAACTTTAGCACACTAATGTGGGATACAACATGATTCACTTGCTACCATTCATATGATCCCATAGAAGTGAGCAGCAACAGTTAATTTCATAACATTAATTTCAAACTTGAAGGCATATGTACAGTGAATGAAATTGAACAACACATTTCAAGAATGTCATTTGCCCTCCAATAGCACTAAGATGACAAATCACAAAAAAATTGTTTCATGCATAAAATATCTTCGGTACTGTGATCAACACACCAAATAGATAACTTCAGAAAGTGTCTAAAACCTAGTATCTCATAGGAGAATTGTTTTGCTCTATTCTTTTGCTGCATATTTATCACTTGCCACATAAATGAAGCTTAGAACGTTAATAAAAGTAGTACATTTGCAGACCATACAATGACATAACTCAGTAACTCTACAGAAAGAAAAACGTGACAATAAAGTTTCTTTCCCGTGAACTTGTAATTACGAAATCTAAACCTTTCTACGTAGAGTACTCTTACAGCTGGGAAAGAAAACAACTTCAAACTTAGTTACTAATCCTCAAGACAAGTGCATGAATCAAACTCAACAGAAATTCATGTCAGAGGCACATTCTACTTCAAGGAGCAACAAGTTGTATCACACAGATGAGGAGGGAAAAATGCAATCCAGCAAAAATAAACAATGAAATCTAGAGATATCAGATAGCCAACCTTTATCTTGCTTGCTTGTTTCTTTCTTGGAACTGAGCTTCACAGGATTATTCTTAAGCTTATTAACGTTGGCAAGCTGCGCTTTCCTACTCTGTTCTATTTCTTCCATCAGCTTATCTTCAATAGAAGTATCATAAACTTTGCCTTCACCAAACCCACGCGGCCTATTTTCAAGCCACTTCTTCATGTTCTTTAAAGGAATAAAAAGCTCATCTTCATCATCGTCCCCCTCAAATTCACCACCATCTTCTGCATCTATAATCCCATCATCAAAATCATCCCCAAATTCATCAGGCCCGTCCATTTCTGACAAACTAAAGTTTCCTTTTTTCTTGGTTTTCAAGGCGTTACAGCACAACCCATTTGGAGTCTTTCCAAGAACAGCACGGAAATTGCGACGCGCAAGAAATGAGAAATCAGGTTTGGAAGGGGCCTGAAGATTTTGTGAGATGGGATTGTGAAGAAGAGTGCGGCACTGTACCTGTGTGGGAAATTTTCCCAGGCTCAGCATTATTCACTCGATTCTTCACAGATTGAACTGTCTTCAATCTGTTAATTGCTGATATGTTTGGGCTATGGATTGGTTCGGTCAGGCAGAGATTTGAAAGTTGAAAAAGATTGAATTTTTAGATAAGAAGAGTTGGAGTTGCAGAAAAAAAGTGTTCTTCTCGGGGCAATCTTTGATCTGCGCTCCAGTTGAAAGTGGGGGTTTGTTAAGAGTGGAATGAATAGAGGACCAATCGATATAATGGGGAAACGTTGGATCCTAATTGAGGAAATTTGGCCCAGCATGGATGGTGGTTTACCAGAAAAAATGAGGAAAATAGATTTTAGGGCCCAATTGAGCTAATATTTGTTTTATCAGCCAATTGAGATAATATTAGGTTTTGGAATTTGATTTGGGCTTCTGATTTTCATATTTCATGAACTAGTAGCCACTAGCAAAGGTTGTCAATAGAGTGGATTTTAATTTGAATTCGATTCGATTATTTAAGATCTTTAATCAATAAAAAATTCGATAGATGTGATTCAATTAAAAAAATTTGAAATCCAAAATAAATGAAGCAAATATGGATATGGCTCAATTCGATCCATTAATAATTCGAATTCTAATATATTTAATATTATTCATATATATCATATTATATATATACACATAGTCTTATAATAATGCCAAAGCATATAATTAAATGAAGGAAGTAATGAATTCATGTGCAATATATGAAATCATGTGTTTTTCATATAAATTATTAAATTTCGAGCTTATTTACATCATAATTATATCACTTATTTTTTAATTTTTATAACAAAAATGGGAAGAATAATGAGTAGAAACCTAATGTCATATGATATAGTAAGAATGCAATACAAATTTCAATTTGACCAGAATGAGTTTCTTTTTTATAGAACTTAGAGTTTATAGTTAATTGATTAAAAATTATGTACAACTATGTATAACTATATATTTATAATATCAAAAAAGTACTATTATTAGCAATTGAACCTAAAATGTAATGATCTAGTAAACGAATGTTATTGAATTAAATTCTATTGTTACTTTTAAGCGATCACTTGACTAGAAAATTTATTCATTAATCTGTTGTGTATTTGTTTAAAGATGAACGTTTTGAATTTGATTCTACTAAATTTTTTAAAAAATAATAAATATATGATGATTTTTAAAGTATTCAGATTTGAGGTTTTTTGAATATCCGATGAATATCCAACTTTTATTTGGATCTAAATATGGTTATACCAACTACAAATTCGATAGATCTTGGATTGGATATGGATCTAATATATTACTTTAGGATTCGAACTTAGATCTAGTATAATCCAATTCGAATCCAACCCATCGACAACCCTACCACTAGCTACTAAAAGTATATAGTTTCAACTCTCAGTTATGATATTGCACAATGATTGAATGTTTTTTGGTCCAATGATATAAATATCACATATAAAATGTAAGGTTGAGGATTCAAATCTAACGAACTTTTAGCATGCATGTGTATAAATAACAAAAAAATAATGCACAATGCAAGTGAATATGGATTAAGAACTAACTTACATAAACATCTCAAGCATGAACCCAACTAGATTTTAGAATGAACCTAGGCAACTATGGTTATCAATGGATCGAATTCGAATCGGATCATGCTGGATTCGAAATTCGATAATAATATGCCATATTCAAATCCAACCCAAGATCCTATATGATAGGATCTTGACTATTATAACTATATTTGATCCATATAAAAATCGAATGTCCAAAAAAATATCCAAATCCGATACTCCCAAAAATTATATTTTTGTTATTTTTCTAAAAAATTAATAGAATCTAAATCTAAAATATTCATCCTTAAAAAAAATACACATAATATATTAATGAATAAATTTTCAAGTCTATTTATCATATAAAAGCAATAATAAACTATAACTTAATCACATTCATTTGTCATATCATTGTATTTTAGATTCTACTGTTGATAATAGTACTTATTTGATATTATAATTGCATATATACTTGATTTTTCAATCAATTAATTATAAACTTAAAAAATTTTATAAAAAAAAAAACTCATTTTGATCAAATTGAGATTTGCATTGCATTCTTTTATATCACAACATTCAAATCCTATTCATTATTTTTCTTGTATCATTTTTTGTTATAAAAATAGAGAAACAAATGATGCAATTATGATGTAGATAACCTCCATATCTAACATTTTATATGAAAATCAACTGATTTGATTTATTGTACATGAGCTCATTACTTTTTTTGTTCAAAAATTTAATTTTGCGTTGCTATTGAACCCTACTTATATATGTATAATACTATATATACATGTAATACTATATATATTCAAATTCAAATTATTAATAGATCAGATCGAATCAAATCCATATTCGCTCCATTTATTCGAATTATGAATTTTTTTAAATCAAATCATATTCATCGAATCTTTTATCGATTAAAAATTTTAAATTATCAAATTGCATTCAAATTAAAATCTGTTCCATTGATAGCCCTATAGACAACCAACTCAATGCTCCTGAAGCTCTAAATATGTCCGGCAAAGAAAACAATAATAAGCCCAATAAGGGAGGCCCAAAAGGTTTGGTCACTATGTTTGATCCAAGGAAAGGACCAAGTCAAATGTAAAGACAGCTTTTTTTAAGGAGAGGCCCAAAAGGTCCAAAGAAATATGGTCACTTACCTATTATTTTCATGAGTTTACTGACGAGTATTGAAAGTATTGTTGAGCTAACTGTTGTCCTTCCACGTATTACTGTAAATTCGTAATAGTTTATTTCAGAGAATGTAGAGCATATATTTATGGAGAGATTTAACACCGAGGTGCCTGAATATGTATTTTCTCCATGCTAAATGATTTATTTGATTGATTTTATTTATCAGTCAACTTAATTATTTTATAATTACTATAAAAATATTTATTTTTACAAAGCCATCAAATAATATTAATTAACAAAATAAACACATTGCAACTATCAAAGAATCAATAGATTTTGCTAGTCAAAGATATAAATATTTGATTTCATATTTTTAGTAAACGAGATAGAGAAATGGAGCCCATAGTTTGGGATGAAAGTAGCATATATTTGACTAACATATTTTTCTTTCTTCAACTCACTGCCGCAAAGTTTACTACCGCAGCCCTTCAATTCATTGAAAGTGATCCCAAATTTTCAATTCCTTCGGTAAAGTGGCGCAATTTCAAAAGTGGATACATCAGATTTCCATTGACTTTTACTATTTAGCTTCACATGCATTAATATGGGTTCATTACAATTTCCAATCAGCGAATTGACAATGGTCCCTTTGTTGGGCTGCTACCATCCTGAGGAAACAACTCGATAGAGAATAATACTCCCATAAATTAAGGGGATGATTGTTTTTATTTTTAGATAATTTAAAAATTAAAATTATCAACTTATACATATTTTTATTAGAAAACAGAAATAATCATATCATCCTATGGTCACAAAAATTAAAATTTGAATTTAATCCGACAAACAATATCCATATGTCTTTAAAAAGAAAAATATGTCTTTTTATGCATAAAAAGGCTATCTAAATTTCCAACCTTATGCTTATTCTAATTATGATTTTCAGATAAAACATTTAAATACAATTTCATTTTTATTTTTAAAATTATAACTAATTTTTTAATTTTAATAAAAATAAAAACATTTCCAAACGACCCCATTTTTCAAAATGTTTTGCTTTTTATTTAGACAGATTTGACAAGTGTAGTCCTAAAGAATTCCTCCAATTCTTGTTACATCTACAATTATAACTCAATCAACTTGACCTACTTTTGAGTGATTGTCGTTTTCTACGTCTGCATATAATTTCATATCTAGAATGATAAGAATTAAGCATTATTCGTGTTTGAATGCATTAATTAATTAAGAGTTATCCTGCTTTGCACTAATTAATCCTCCAGTCTGTAATGATTTAACATTAACATTATGCGAGTAGCAAACAACGCGTGATAATTGATTGAAGCATTTTTAGGGAGAGAGAAAAAGGAATTTCCGCTGAAAAAAAATTTCTTCTTGATCAATTGTTAATGTCTAGGGCCACAAAATTTATACAAGTAAGAGAGAGAAAGAAAGCTGTGAGTTAACAGCCTATTTACAACTAAATGCGGTTAGTTTAGCTAACTAACTATTAAATTAAATTTGACTGGTATTAACTATAATTAATATGTTCAAAATGATATATATCCGTACATCACCCCTCAGGGTGGAGCTTGGTGAATATCACACAAGCCCAGCTTGGACAACATGTTTGGGAAAGAATGAGCAAAAAATGTCTTCGCAAAAATGTTTGCGAGTCAGAGATTTGTGGAGACGTGTTGAGGGATAATGAAGCCTTCTTTGAATTTATCTCTAACAAGATGGCAATCGATATCCAAGTGTTTTGTTCGTTCATGAAGGACTAGGTTTGCAGTGTTAGGTATCACAGCTTTGTTGTCACGTAGTAGAGGAATGGGTAGAGGAATAGATGTATGAAAATCTTTGAGAAGGTATGAGATCCATTGTAGCTCATAGATGATCGATGCTAGGCTTCTATATTCAGCTTCTACCATTGAATGGAAAATAGTAGACTGCTTTTTTGTTTTCCATGATATGAGAGAATTGCCGAGGAAGATACAATAACCTGTTATGGATCGTCTGGTGGAGGTGCATTAACGTGTTGACTTAACTGTTGAATGCTATAAGTAAGGTCAAGTCTTGTGAGGTTCAAGTACAAAAGTTTGCAAACTAATCTTCTATACTGTTCAAGATATGAGTGGGGTATTCCTTTATTAGTGAGCCTGATTCTTGGGAAATAGTGTGTTGGTCGATTTGGAGCCAAGAAATCTAGTATCCTTCAAAATATCAAGAATGTATTTCCTTTGATTAAGATAGGTTCCTTCTATCGTTCTTGCGATTTCCATCCCAAGAAAATATTTTGCATGACCAAGATCCTTGATGGAGAATTTGGAGTGTAAGAATTCCTTGGTTGCCAGTGTGTCTCTTTCTCTGTTTCTAGCAATAAAAACATCATCCACATGTACCAATAGTGCCAAAAAGGAGTTGCCAGATTGTTTAGTAAATAAACAATGATCATGGGAAGGTTTTTTGAATCCAAACTACTATAGCTAAGAGGTAAGTTCAACATTCCATTATCTTGAATTTTGTTTCAACCCGTAGAGAGATCTTAGAAGCTTACAAACTTGTCTAGGTCCAGCCTTATCATAGCCATTAGGAGGGAGCATAAATACCTCTCTTGTAGGAAGCTATGTAAAAAGGCATTATTTATGTCTAATTGATAGATGGTCCAAGAATTGGTAGTAGCCAAAGCCAAAAGAAGTCTCAATGTCACTAACTTAGCCACCGGTGAAAAGCTATCTACATAATCAACCCCAGCAACTTGGCTGTACCCCTCAGCAACCAACCTTTCTTTGTATCTTTCTACAGTTCCATCTAATTTAGACTTCACTTTATACACCCACTTGGATCCTATAGCTCTTTTTCTTATTGAGAGAGTAGTTAACTCCCATGTTTTATTCACTTCAAGAGCTCTCAACTCTTCTTGCATAGCTAAAATCTACTTAGCTTGAGTGCCGGTGTGTCTATAGGAATCAAGCTCCTTGACAAATGATACATTAGCCAAGAAGGTAAGATATGCATGAGACAGATTATTGTTAGTTAGGTAAGGGTAAGTAGGGGGTGTATATAATGAGGATCTTGCAGATATTGATTTAGTACCTAAGCTGGGAAAAGTCACATAGTCATTGAGCTAGGTTGGTTTTCTTTTAGTTCTAGTGCCTTGTCTTATGCCTTGCAGGACAAGAGTATTGGTTTGAGAATTATCTTAGACAGGATTTTGAGAGGTGCTTTGAGATATGGCAGGGTTATGAACATCATTTTCAAAGCCTTCAAAAGTGAAGGGAATAAGTATAGAGGGTCTAGAAGACTCGCTAAGTTGGTTTTGAAGGTAAGTAAATTGGTATTCATGGAAAGTGACATCTCTAGAACAATATATCTTCCTATTGTCTAGATCATACACTTTAAATCCCTTTTGTCCCATATAATATCCAAGAAAGAAACACCTAAAAGCTCTAGGAGCGAACTTGTCTCTATGTGTTGGGCAAGTATTTATGGCATAACATAAGAGCCAAAAGTTTTGAGGAAATGATAATCTGGAACCTTATTATATAGTTTTTCATAGGGAGATTTCCAGTCAAGTAATAGCGTAGGAAGTCTATTTATAATGTGGGTGGCCATGAGAATAGAATCACCCCAAAATTTTGAAGGTAAATCAGATTGGATCATAAGGGACCTAGCGATTCCAAGAAGGTGTCTATGTTTTCTTTCCACAATCCCATTTTGGTGTTGAGTATAAGGATAAGTTCTTTGGTGTATGATGCCAAGAGGTTTGAAAAGTGAAGATATTTCACTGTTCATAAATTCGGTTCCATTGTCTGTTCTAATGTTCATAATTGAGGTTTGGAATTGTGTCTTGATCATCTAAAAAAAATGAAGTAAATGGCTAAACGTTTGGTGTTTGTTTTGTAGAAGTAGAGTCCATAGAGTTCTACTTGATCATCAATTATTGTGAGAACATAATGTGCCCTTGGTATAGTGGGTTTCTTGTATGGCCCCAAAAGGTACGCATGGATTAATTCAAATGGTTTTTCAGTAGTAGTAGTACTATTAGGAAAAGAGATACGAGTTTGTTTGGATAGAGGACATGTATTGTAGGGAATGTAGTTGTCAACTATTTTATTTTCAACAACAGGTATATGCTTGAGTACATTCATAGAAATATGCCCCAGTTTATTATGCCACAAAATACAAAAGGAGGTTGACATATTATTCATAATATGAGGCATATTTCCTTTAGTAAGAAGATAAAGCAGGCAGTAAAGGTTTACGATGATTATTAGAATGATAACAAGACTTGTTAAGGATATAAAGCTTCCCAATAACTTTTCCAATAGCTAGTACCTTCTCATTTTGCAGGGCTTGTAAAACGAAATGCTCAAGAAAGAATGTAAATTTTAATTGAGAATCTTAGGCCAATTTGTTGACTGACAAGAGATTAAACTGGAATTAAGGTATGTATAAAGTATTTTCAAATCTTAGTTTAGCTGATTCGTAACCTGTTCCTATGTATTTAACTGGCTTTGTGGATCCATCTGGCAGGTAGACATGAGTTGGTGATTTGATAGGGTTATATTCATTTAGGAGGTCAAGATTGGAACACATGTGGGTTGATGCTCATATATCAACTATCCAAGAGCCTTTATCCATCAAACAAGTAGCACTGCAAGCGTCATGAACATTCAAACTTGCAAAATCACTTAGGTGGACAAAGTTTATCTGGTCTCCTTTCAATTGTTGCTTTTCTCTTATGATTTTGCTTACCTCTTGCTGCACTAGGTCAGCCAATGTTGTTGTCCACTCAACATTCTTCTATCCAGTTTTGTCAAATTGTAGTTCCAGTAGTGTATCAACACAGTTCGCCATTTGTTTCTCGTAGGATTGAGCTTTCTTCTCCCTTAATTCCTTGTACTAATTAGGACACCTATTTAGTTTGAAATAACTCTCCTTCATATGCCCATATTTTTCACAATGTGTTCAATGCTTATTTGATTTCTTACTAGGATCTTTCTTGTAAAACTATTTACCACCAATTTTTTTTTTCAATGAGGAGGTAGCTCTTGTCATCATAGCTGCATTGTCAACTAAATCTATGCATAAAGTGGTCACCTCTCTCTGCTTTCCTGCTCTTAGTATCATAGAATAGGCTTTATTTATACTTGGAAAAGGTTCCATCACTAATATTTGATTCCTAACATGATCATAAGGATCATTTAGACCTATTAAAAATGGTATTAATCAATTAAAATTGTTTGCATCAGCCACAGTCTTCCCGGCTCCACAATTATATTGAGGAAATAGCATTAACACACTCAGCTCATCCCATAATCTTTTCAATTTAGTATAGTATTGCACTACTGATAAAATACTTTGAGTGATAAAACTAATTTCTCATTGAATTTGATATAGTAAAGGACCATTACCCTCACCAAATTGTTGTTCGATTTCTTCCCAAAGTTGTCTAGAGGAAATGGTGTACAAGAAGGCTTCCACAATATCTTGAAATAGAATTTAGGATCCAAGAGGTTACCATGCAATCAACTCTCATCCATTGCTCGTATTTATCTGATTCTTCATCAAGCATCAGGCATTTCCCGTTAATGAACCCTAGCTTTACCTTGGCTCCAAGATAAAAAGTTATTACTGTTCGGAGGTGTGGTGACCAACACCATTCCAAGATGATCTGATGATTGAAGAAATAAAGGATCACCATTATGAATTCCTCAAAGCCGATTTTATCTTACATCGACCACTTTAGTGGAGGAGAAAATCAAATAATCAAATTGTGATAAAAGTTGTGCACAATTGAGCAAATGGAACTTCAAAGCCACATTGATGTGGCTCTGATACCATGTGTGACTAGCAAACATCTCATGATAATTGATTGAGGCATTTTCAAAGAGAGAGAAAAAGGAATTTTAGCTGAAAAAAAAAATCTTCTTAATTAATCACTAATGTCTAGAGCTACAATATTTATACAAGTAAGAGAGAGAATGAAAGTTGCGAGTTAACAGCCTATTTACAACTAAATGTTGTTAGTTTTGCTAGATAACTATTAAAACTAAATCTGACTGGTATTAACTATAATTGATATGGGAAAGTAAGACGAGCCCAACAAGCCCAAAAGAATTAGCCCAGATCCAAGTATACATTGGGCTAGTCAACCAATAAAAGTTATTGGTCTTTATTCAATCGACCAAGCTATGGTCAAAAGGTCTGCTGTCAAAGAGCCATCTCGATTAGAAGAGGTCATGCATTTAACCACAGTGGGTGGAGAGACCCGCAGTCGGGGGAGACATCTCGACTAGAATAGGTCAACCTTCGAAAGACATCTTGACCAGAATAGGTCAACCCCAAGAGATCATACATTTGACTAGAGTGGGCGGAGAGACTTGCGGCCATGGGAGATATCTCAACCAGAATAGGTCGACCTGTGAGACAAGAAGGTTTCTTTCACCACCAGTTGCTATCGCATTAAATGCATTCAACTACCATACTGCCACATTAAATACACTAACAAACAACTTATCTTCACATTAAATGCGGAGATCTTCACTATTTCCCAAGAGGATTGGGGGTGCACCACCTGTAAAGAGAGTTCTAGATATAGAAAAGATCTAAAAACCCTCATGTAAAGACAAAGGTCTTTCCTGCAAGAGCAAGGGAACTATGGATATTTTAATCTCCCATTTAGGACTATAAATACCTCATTGCAGCTGTGCTATATGGTATGTTCACTATACCTTTGGCTCTCGCTCCGCTGCTCTAAATTCTAGTTAATTATACTGACTTGAGCGTTGGAGTACCTTAGTCGAGGGCCTCCTCGGCTAGCCTCACGCATGTTGCTTGGTTGCAGCACTCAGCCCGCTCTCATCACCACATTCATTTTCAGTCGACTTTCTGGTCAACTAAAGTGGACCTGGATCCAGGCTTTGGCATCATCATTTTGGTGCCATTTGTGAGAAATAGAGTCCATAACCTAAGAAATGGTAAACACGAGGCAAGCCAATTTTGAAATGGAGAAGGCCAAAAGATCTTAAGCCTCTCCCCTACTGGGTCGACCCCATTGCTGAAGTATGATCAAGTCAACCCCGTAGTTGCATGATCAAGAAAATCAGCTACTCTTTACTCCTTCTCATCACGAGCTTGATTAAGACTTAGGAGTGGAGGACTCCTAATATAGGGAAGTAAGACAAGCCCAAAAAGCCCAATAGAATCAGCCCAGATCCAAGAATTTATTGGGCTAGTCAACCAATAAAAGCTATCAGTCTTTATTCAATTGACCAAGCTATGGTCAAAAGGCCCGATGTGAGAGAGTCTTCTCGATTAGAAAAGGTTATGCATTTGACCACAGTTGGTGGAGAGACCTACAGTTGGAAGAGACATCTCGATCAGAATAGGTCGACCCTCGAAAGATATTTCGATCAGAATAGGTCAACCCCAAAAGGTCATGCATTCAACCAGAGTGGGCGGAGAGACTGCGGCTAGGGAGATATCTCGACTAGAATTTGAGATTGTAATAAAAAGATAGTAAATATATGCAGAGCAGCATCCGAAAAGAAGGAGAATAGGAGGTCCACTTCTTCGCTTTCCCTGCACCCTAGTAAAGTATACATGCTCCGAGTACCAGCGCCCCTCAAGAGCAGGTGATGACGTTAACCATGCCCCAATTAATACAACTAATAAACGAGCAAATTTTAGCTTAAATTTCAGCGTAGCTATTTATCACTTTAAACAGACATACTATGATGTCTGCTCTTGCCGCTAGTGCCACTCCGTAGCCTCTCCTCCAGAGAATAGGTCTCTTGACAATAGCCATGGCTGCAGAGAATCCAAGCAGTCGCCTGCCAGATGCAAAATTAGTCCCAGACGCCCGTATGAGGAGAGGAGGCGACTAGAAATACATGAAGAGATAGCAAATTTGATAGATCACATCAAACCTAATCAAGCTATATAGCATGATAAGGTCGAGCGCTCTAAGCATGACTACCGCGAAGAAAGGAAAAAGTCTACAGACCTTGCACCTCGGCCCATTCGAGCCCCATAGCATAATTGGGCCGAGCATGTCAGGCCATGTCTTGATCAGAATGCCACCCAGGCAGATTAAGAGGAATGGAAAGAAGTATCCTATCAAGTCTAGCAGCAGAATAGCCATCTCGATGAGATTTTGAGAAGAAATATCGATAGAGCACCTAACTTGGATGGTCCTCAGAGATCTCATTGGGAGAGAGGGTCCCCTTTCATTCAAGATATCATCGATGAGCGCATTGCTATCGACACAAAAATCCCAACAGGTCTATCAAGATATGATGGATCAACTGACCTCAACGAGCACCTCATGCAGTTTAAGCACATGATGCAGTTACATGGGCACAATGAATATATCCATGCCAAGATGTTGGTGACCATCTTCCAAGGCCTTGCCCTAAATTGGTTTGTGAAGCTTGAATCGTCATCGATTTATTCTTATGATCAGTTGTGTGATAAGTTTTTGCACCAGTTTGCCAGCAGAAGGAAGGCGAAACTCCCCCATACCCATCTTCACACTATCAAGCAAGGCGAGGGGGAGTCCCTTCGTGATTTTTTCACCAGATTTAACATGGAGGTCCTCAAAATACATAACCCCAGGATTGAGTTTCTGATTGATGTATTGTTCCTGGGGCTCAGACACAAGGAGTGCACCAATGCATTGGTGTGAGAACGTCTCAAGTCGATGGAGGAGCTGCTTGACCTGGCCGAAAAGTACATCACCTAGGAGAAAATGAACAGGCTCAAGTTCAAATCCTCTAAAGTCGAGAAAAAGAAGAAAGAAAGAGATGACGAAAAATACAAGAAGTGAGGTTGATCTCCCATCAAGCGTTTCCATGACTATACATCATTGAACATTTTGAGGAAAGAGGTCCTTTATGCCATTCAGCATAATAACCTCCTTAAGAAACCTAGAACATTGACAGAGACTGAAGCCATGAAAAAATTAAAGAAATATTGCCACTTCTACAAACAGAAGGAGCATGACACAGATGAATGCTTCAACTTCCAAGATGAGATCGAGAGGTTGATTAGGCAAGGCCACCTCAAGAAATACATAGCCGCAGACACTCAAACTGAAGGGGGCAAAACTGACTAGACCTCCCATAGAGAAAGGTCAACTAGCCCCAGAAGGGAGGATAAAGGAAAGAAATCCGTCCAAGAAGATGGCCTACCTATCAGAGGAGTAATTGACATGATTGTAGAAGGCCCTACTTGGGGGGACTTAAAGTCTACTTGGAGGCAAACCCAGAGGAGGCTTATGTCAAATAAAGCCTCACCTGTCGAGACAACTTTCCACCTCATGATGAGCACAGAGCTCGTCTCAATCACCGACAATGACTTAGCCCACCTCGAGGGAAAGAATATCGATCACAAGATAGACTGTCCAATGGTAGTCTCTATGAAAATTGCAAACTTTGAAGTGCGCAAGGTTTTGATCGACAATGGCAACTCAGCGAATGTCATCTTCCTATCCACCCTAAAGAGGATGAACATGGGCCAATTAAAGTTTGAACCTGTGTGCACGCCGCTGGTCGGATTTGGGGGGTCGGAGATCACACTGAAGGGGTTGATCATCCTATCCACATCTTTTGGAGAAGCTTCTCGGAGGATAACTTTAATGGTTAATTATCTGGTGGTCGATACCCCATTTGCCTACAATGTCATCATAGGCTGACCTGCCCCCAATGACTTTCATGCCATTGTGTCTACTTATCACCTAAAAGTCAAGTTTTTGATCCCAGCAGGCATGGGGGAGCTTTTGTGCAACCTTAAGGAGGCTTGGAGACGTTACAATATCTTCGTCAAGTCAAACAAGCAGAAAGCTCGACCGCAGTTGAAGACCTCAGGGGACGCCTCTATAGCGAAATCCGAAGAGACCCAGGCCAGCAATAAGCAAAAATTGGAAGACATCAGAGTAGAGCCTATTAGGAAGTTTAAGACCATTGAGCTCGAGTAAGGTAACCTCAACAAGATGACCCGTATTGGAATAGACCTGGTCACCCACTTGGAGTGTCTTATGTTCAATTTTCTTAGGGAAAATATCGACGTCTTTGCATGAAAGGAATCTGACCTCTAAGGAATCGACCCCAACATCATTGTGCACTGCCTCAATACTGACCCCTCGTATAAATTGATTAGACAAAAGATGAGGATGTTCAACGCCGAGAGGACACAGATCATTGATGAGGAAGTCAAAAAACTCTTAGATGTAGGATATATTGTAGAAATTTAATATCCCTCTTGGCTTTGTAATGTTGATCTAGTCCCAAAAAATGAGGGACAGTGGCGGATGTGTAATAATTTTACCAATTTAAATAAAGCATGCTCTAAGGATCTTTACCCCTGCTTTGGGTAGATTTACTGGTTGATTCAACTGCTGGGTGTGAGTTATTGAGCATGTGGATGCATTTCAAGGCTATCATCAGATCTTCATGGCACCTGAGGATAGGAATAAAATCTCTTTTATTATTCTTAATGGGTTATACTGCTTCCTGGTCATGCCTTTTGGACTGAAAAATGCTGAGGCAACTTATCAGCAGCTCGTCAACTTTATTTTCAAAGATAAGATTGGAAAATCAATGCAGGTGTATGTTAATGATATGATAGTAAAGACAAAAAAAGTTCAAGACCACTTGCTTGACCTCAATCATACTTTTAGGATCCTAAAAGCATTTTGAATTAAAGCAGAACTCGAACAAGTGTACATTCGAGGTTCGAGGAAGAAAATTCTTGGGTTATATAGTCAGTCAAAGAAGTATTGAGGCGAACCCGTAGAGAATTCAAGCAGTTCTAGATGTTACCCCTCTGGGAACAGTTCGAGACATTCAGAAGTTGGTTTAGAGTTAGTTTTGAAAGGCTAATCAAGTCGACCCTGTAGTTGACCCCATTTCTAAAGATAATCAAGTCGACCCTATTTCTAAGGATGATCAAGTCGACCCCGTAGTCACATGATAAAAAAAATCAGCTACTCTTTACTCCTTCTCATCACGAGCTCGATTAGAACTCAAGAGTGGGAGAACTCCTGATATGGAGAAGTAAGATGAGCCCAACAAGCCCAATAGAATCAGCCCAGATCTAAGAATACATTGGGTTAGTCAACCAATATAAACTATCGGTCTTTATTTAATCGACCAAGCTATAGTCAAAAGGCCCGCTGTCAGAGAGTTTTCTCGATTAGAAGAGGTCATGTATTTGACCACAGTAGGTGGAGAGACCTACAGCCGGGGGAGACATCTCGACCAGAATAGGTCGACCCCCGAAAGATATCTTGACTAGAATAGGTCAACCCCAAGAGGTCATACATTCGACTAGAGTGGGTGGAGAGACTTGTGGCTAGGGAGATATCTCAACCAGAATAGGTTGACCTACGAGATAGGAAGGTTTCTCTTACTACTAGTCGCTGTCGCATTAAATGCATTTAACCACTATACTGCCATATTAAATACACTAACAGACAACTTGCCTTCACATTAAATGTGGAGATCTTCACTATTTCCCAAGAGGATAGGGGGTGAGCCACCTGTAAAGAGAGTTTCAGATATGAAAAAGACCTAAAAATCCTCATGTAAGGACAAAGGTCCTTCCTACAAGAGCAAGGGTACTATGGACATTTTAATATCCCATTTGGGACTATAAATATCTCATTGCAACTGTGCCATAGGGTATGTTAACTATACCTTTAGCCCTCGGTCTGCCACTCTAAATTCTAGTCGATTATACTGACTTGAGCGTCGGAGTGCCTTAGCCAAGGGCCTTCTCGGCTAGCCTCACATGTGTTGCTTGGTTGTAGGACTCAGCCCGCTCTCATCACGATATTCATTTTCAATCAACTTTCTGGTCAACTAAAGTGGACCTGGATCCAAACTTTAGCATCATCATTTTAGCACCGTCTGTGAGAAATAGCGTCCGTAACCTGAGAAATGGTATACACGAGGCAAGTTGATTCTGAAATGGAAAAGGCCAAAAGATCTCAAGCCTCCCCCCTATAGGATAGACCCTATTGCTGAAGTATGATCCAGTCGACTTCCATGGTTGACCCCGTGGTTGACACTGTTTTTGAAGTCGACCTTATTGCTTAAGAATGGTCAACTTGACCCCGTAGTCGCATGATCAAAAGTGACTTCAAATTAGTTATCAAAGGCTGATCAAGTCGACCTCCATGGTCAACCTCAGTACTAAAAGATGATCAAGTCGACCCCATCGTAGCATGATCAAAGTTGGTCATGATATGGGATAGTCTAGTAGGCCCAACATCAATTATGGGCCAGAGCGCCCATCAACAATTATCTTATCGATCTTACTCGGTAGGGATCCATGGTCGACTAGTCAGGTTTGGTCGACCTATATTAACCTCAGGACCCACTCCGGTATTGACTCGAATCTCCACCTTATTTATTAGTCTGACAGGTAGCATGCCTCAGCATTAATGGCGCGTGACTATTGGTACAGTCGCTGCTACCAACCCTGCCACCACCTTTGGTAGAGAAGCGTCTCCAGAGGTACTGTTCATCCTGAAAAATAGGAGATTAAGCCACCTGGAACAGTATCAGGATCTGGATATGGAATGACCATCAACCCCCTGGTAAGGACAAAAGTTAATACACATGATGGCGGCACCTCCAACATATCACGCCTCAGGAGAAGGCTATAAATACATCATGGCAAACCACACTCCAAGTAATGCCAAATACGTTATAAACCCTCAATACTCTTAGTTTTCTATTCGATTACTATATCTCGATTAGAACTAACTTGAGCGTCGGAGTACCTTAGTCGGGGGCACCTCAGCTAGTTTAATGTGTGTTGTAATTGCAAATCTCAGACCTCGAGAGAAATATAGCTTGGACCACTCGACCTACCTAGTCGAATCCATCCCCAAACACTGTCCTTCTACAATAAGCAACTTTTAGCCACATCAATAATTAATATGTACAAAAGGATATATAAATGAAATGTCTTTGTACTCTATTGCGCAATCTTAAAAACCAATAATAATAATAGTAGCAGTAGTGTGGTTAAAACAACTCCCAAACATTTTTTTACCCCAATGAAATCCAACTAAGGGCTTGCCTGATTTTGATTGTTTGATTGTTATGAATGTATGCTTCAAACTAAACCCCAACACTTGATATTATTTATCAAGTAAATGCTTTTGATAAATATTTCGTTCAGTGGACTATCTATATATATGCTTTATCTTGACCAAATTATTTTACTCTTTAACTTTTCTTTTATTTACTAACCATTGGTACATTGTTTGACAATTTCTTTTAAATCAATTCTGAATGGTTATAATAAATGTTTGTACTTTAAATTAAAATTCATATCAGATCGACTTAATTTGGACATCTTAGTCCAACCTTTCTTGATTTTCTCAATCCAAAGTTCAGAAAGAGAACTTCAAAATAATAATATCCTAAGAACAAAATAAATACATTTATATGGGCCAAAAGAAATTCAATCAAGTCAGCTAGGTATGTTTGAAAAAATAGTGCTTACAGCCTCAATAGGCTAGGTTCCTTATATGTGTATAGATCCACAAAATTGGCTATGTACAATATGACAAATAATTGACACTTCCCACAAAAGGGTGAGGGTGAAGACAACGTTGTGCCGAAACAAGATTTAAACATTCCTGTGATTATCATTTGAATAATTTGAAATATGTTTGGATTTTGGCCTCAATAGTCCAGTAGACTACATCTAATCCTTAGAAATTATTACTTTTTTGGTCATAATTACGTACGAATTAAAGTATTAAACTAACATTAAAACATAGGTCTCTTATATATATATATATATATTCTCTTCCAGAAAAAGACATGATTTTGAGCTTCTCTTGAAAAGTTTTGTATTGTCTATGTACCATTTGGCAGACACATAATCGGACAATATTACTAATTAATTTGTATATTAATCATGGACCAAATGACAAGTTGCCATTTCAGTGGCAGAGATTGTGTTTACCAAATTTCAATGTTTCATTTAGCAGCCATTGATTACTATAAAGATAATGAAACTTTGCAAATTACAATCATGATTTTGTTTTTTTGTATTTTTCTTGTAGTCTAGCTGGTTGTAACTATATATAGATAAATAAAATTCAAAAGACAATGATGCACATATTTAGAATGAATTAGTTGTTGACCCAAAGTTTCACATAGTTGATGTATGTAAATAAATCGAAAGTAACTTAATGGTAGAGCATAGAATGTCAACAAAGGAATGAATTAATAAGTAAAGTGGATTTGTTTACCTACTACTTGCATTCACGTACCAAAAGTGAATTTAAATGAAAGATGAGAACATGATAGCCTAGGCTATAGGTGCTCTTACTTTGTTTGAACCAAAATGTGTAAATAATACAAAGTGCATTTTTTTTCCTTTGAGTTTGCACACACATGCATATACATCTAGGCTCTGAACGTTTAATCACAAATCTCATACATGTAAGTGTAGGGACTATGTCACTCAATCAATTGAATTGAGACAAATAAAATATAGTATTCTCCATCTACTAAGTGGCAATGTTCTTAATTAAATGATTATTGAAATTTCAAATTTAACTTGAACACGATCTTAAAAAAATGAATGAATATTTGATTCTATATACAAGCACGATGCAAACCAACTTAATATTTTCATATATATAATGAAGACAATTCAATTTGCATACATAATACATAAAGAACAATCAATCATCAGAAAGAATAATCAAATTTAATTTTACTCACTATTTCCATTGATGTACCAAAAGTAACTTTGGATGAAGGCTGAAAACATAAAAGCATATACTCTAGCTATGTGGATTAGGATTTGAACGAAGATGTGTAAATAATATAAAGTAGTACTATTTCACCCATTAATTAGCCACGTTCTTAAATTGATTGTTGAAATTCAAATTTTAATGTAGATGAAATTTCGACAAATTGAGTGAATAGTTTGACTAAATATATGAACATGATGCATATAATTATTCACTTTTTACATACGATTGAGATAGTTCAATTCAAACGTTCATATTACCAAAAGCATATGGATAAGAAGAATACGATTAACTTAATTACTATCTCTTTGCCAATAATGGAAAAATAAAATAGAGTAGTTATAAGAAAGAAAAACCAACAAACTAGGCACAACTAATAGTCACTATTAAGAGTTTGTCAGACTACAATAATGCAATGTTGAAATTTTTTAAAAAGAGAAAATTAAAAGAAGAAGAACATTAATAAAAGAGAGTGGTAGGAGTGATGAAAGTGATGTTTCTACTTTGCACTCTATAAACGATAAATTGGGCATGCGATATATATGTGACAAAACATATAATTATGGGAGTTGTAAAGTTGTGCAAGAGAGCCCAATTATACATAAACAGAATAGTAATATATATATATATAAGTAGAGAGGCATACATATTCCCACATCCAGCACAACCCCATATCTCATCCCTAGGATATGGGCAGCTTAAATGCTTTATTCATGGGATGTTGACTATGTACCCTTATTTTCCTCAAACAATCATAAAATGGGTTTTAGGAAAAATATTAAAAATTAATTTTTTCTTATAATCTTTATGTGACAACAATTAATGCTAGTATTTTTAATTTATGGTCCCTAACACATGATTTAATTAGTTGAACAATTGATTTTTGGAATACTTAGAGGCTAGAAATACTTTGTTAACATAATTATTTTACTATTAGGCTCTTCCTTTAATTTAGAAATAATAATTTTTTTTAATCTTTTTGTACAAGAATTCTTGAAGCAGTAGCTAGTTAAATTTTAAATATTTCTTATGTGTTTTAAGTTTGTTCCAACAAATGACACTATATTCGGCTCTTAAACTTTAGTTAAAAAAAAATATATAAATATTTTTCTTTCTCTAAATAATATTTGTATTTTATTTTTAATACTGTTTTTCTTTTATTTATTTATTTATTTATTTTTTACCCATTCAAAGCCCATGAACTCACATTCTTTTATTTTGTAAATCTGGTTATTTGCATATAAGTCAAGCATTAACCACGTGCATTTAATGGTCATCTATGGCAAACAATAAATATAGCCCATGAACTCACATATTCTTAGAAGCAGTTGTTTCACCAACTTTTCTTTATAGTCTCTATTTTCAGTGTATATTAAATTTTAGTTGAAAAATATATTTAAAAAAATCTTTTTTGCCTGTCTTTTTAGTTTATCTATCATTTCCAAATTTCATAGTTCATTCAATCATAATTAAGACTGTCCAGAAATATTTCATCACTTATTTTTTTAAATTTTCTTTCCCAAAAAAAAAACAAAAACAAAAGATGTCTAGTAAACCTACATTTTCAGTTTTTTTTTTTTTTCAAATTTGTATTGATTGGCAATTAATTGATGCGTGTAGATTAGCAACAGTTGACACGTGTAATGAGTATGAATTGAATGAATGGCTACAAAAAGACAGCACTGCTGAAAAATATAATGTCCCTACGTTTGGAGGCAGGTTCCTTAATAATATCTTCTTCTTGAGATATAATTTCTTTAGTTCAACTTCAATTGTTGGTCGCAAGGGCGCCATAAAGATTCCTTTTTTCTTCTTCAGGAATATATATATAATATGTAATTAGATTAATTGCCTTTGGGATCAGTTATGGTATTAGAATTAACCATGGAGATCATAAAAGAATTCATATTTTTAAATTTCTCGATAAAGTAGAATTTCAAGATATCATAAATTGATTTATTGGAAAATTAATTATCACTATACGTAATTGTATAATATATATGATGTTTGGGAAAATGATTAAATACATAATTTATTACAAAAAAATACCAAAAATTAATAGAAATAAATACCAACGTTAAATAATTCCTAAAAAACAAAAACAAAAACAAAATTTGCATAGATTTTACCAAACTCACCCAAGGTGTCCCACCTTTTTGGTTTAATAAAAGTTAAAATTGTACTGCAATTACAAGCTTATAATTACTAGCAATTGTCATCAATGGATTTGGATAACCTATGTCATATATATCGCCATTATATTACTTTTCTTTTAAAAAGAAAAAGTATGTAGCTACATTAATATAAGCACTGGTCAGTTATAATTATATAAAATAAAAAAGTGGCCCTCCATGTGTTGGAAGAGGAAAGGATTATAAATATTTAATAATGTGGAAAAAAATAAGTTGTTACGTCAACTATTTTACTACTTTTTTCAAGAGTTCAAATGGTCAAATCATGGCTCATGCCCACAATCCCACCACCAAGCAGAAAAACAGTGGTTTTTGTTGCTTCAATTCACAAATCATATGCCCCTATTCTATGTTTTGTCTGGCCCCAATATTGTCACAATGTTAAAATAATTAAAGTTGTTTTCCTTTTGTCCTGACTACGATCTCACCACTCATTTTAATTTCTGAATCATCCCCCCTCTCTCTCTCTCTCAAAATTAAAGAGAAATAATTACAAGTTTCGTGCAATATTATTATTTTATTTTTAAATAAGTTGTTGAGATTTATAATACAAATCGCAAGTTGGTTTCCTGGTTGTAGTAGCCTAGTAGATCTAGGCACAATGTAATATGTAACTTTACCAATTTTGGAATTTTATTCTATAATTTATTGAATTTTAGATTTATTC
Organism: Jacaranda copaia; assembly: GCA_014898725.1. NCBI lineage: Eukaryota > Viridiplantae > Streptophyta > Magnoliopsida > Lamiales > Bignoniaceae > Jacaranda > Jacaranda copaia. Next base: position 2,905,772 of record JACGDI010005728.1, on the reverse strand, counting down.
CTGTACTATTAATAAAATTTTCATATTTAGCCCAGCTTGATTGTAAACTCATAATTTGATCGAAATTGATAACATAGTATGATGGAAATTACAGTCATGTCATGAAATAGGGCATGTTGCATCATCATTGCAGCATGATTTCGGTCAAATTATGAATTTATGATGAAATCAAACTAAATGTGATAATTTTATGAAACATATAGCTAGGTGTAAATTGAAATTCGAAAAATTAAAATATAAAATTTTGAAGTGAACAAAGTCACGTGATGAAAATGTAATTCTCACAGTGTATTGATATTTATTTTTCTTTGTAATTAAAAATTATCAGTAATTAGTTGGTATCTTGAAATTTAATTAAATTCTATACACAACATTATTATCTGTATATAATTTGTCCTAAAGTTTATTCATTGGCAAAAATAAAACTCTAGAATAAAAGATAGAAAGATTTTACTGAGTACTTAATAAAATTTTACCATGGAAGATATATGATAATTACAAATTACAATGATACAACCAATGATTCTTTTCATCTCATTTTGTCGATTTGTGAGATGTGAAAGCTATATGTTAATAGACATATTTGCAAAAAATTATTCTTGTTGGGATGAATTATTATGAACGCGTTGAAAATAAGTATTTGATCCATCTTTATAGTCACATCAGAAGTACTATGGGTGCACTTGGTTCAAAAATTCGCTTAAGGGTTCTTTGACAAAATTTATTCAAATAATTTATATGTCTTAAGATTTTTATTTGTGAAATATGTAAGATCTTGAATCAGATTTTACAAATAAATTCATAATGAAGCTATATGAAATTAAAAATCACAATTTTGTGACAAATATTATTGACTAAATTGTTAAATAATGTGACTAAAATAAATAAATACTAAAATTTTAGTAATAAGTTATATACTCTTATCTTTTCCAATAATTGGTTTATAAGATTTACAATCTTGTTATAAAAAAATAAAATAAACTTATTTTTCAAAAATTATGTCAAATACTTTCAAATATCTTAAAATTTTCAAATATCTCATAAAATAATTTAAAAAGCTTATATATTCATCCAAACACCCTTTAAATTGAGTGTAACATGTATTTTTGCTTGTCCCGAGCATGGAATAGATAAAAATAAATTAAGAAAAAGAATTTTTTTCAAAAATAAAATTTTACTGAAACTGTCCATATCTAGTTCATCATTTAAAACCTTATTACACCCTAGTTTGATGAAACAGGATGGATTAAAACAATATTTTATAAACATATAATTATCTTGAAGTTTTTTTAAATTTTTTTTATCTTTAGTAGAATTTTGAGTTGGGTTCGAACTCAAATAAAATTCAGACCATCTTTTGAGAGAATAAAATATATGTTTTTAGCTATTGGATTAAAAAAATTAAAGCACAATATTATATTTGGTAAAGCAGTAAGTGGAACATGATTTGGAACTTTAACTACCTCATTTCCTAACAATATAGGACTTATCAACGTCTCTACTTTTGTTTAGTATATTTATAACACACGCACATTCCAACTTCTTGGTGTGATATTAACAATATATTGCTTATAAATATTAACAATATATTACTTATCACTGCGACATGCTTCGTTTCTTAATATAATACTCTCTTTCACAAAATAAATGCTACATTTGCAATGAAATCGAATTATTATCCTTTTCGTGCAACTTGTTCTTATACATTGATAATATTATAAAACAACTTATTCTTAATATTCGTTTTATTGAAAATATATGTGATCGTTTTTTTAACAAAATAACTAATAATATTTCTTACAATTAGAATTTTAATTAGTTTAAGTTGTCTTTCAACTAAGGTTGCGGTCGCTTTTGGCCAAACTCTAGAAAAGAAATATTTAATCTTAACTTCGATGAGTTTAATTTTTGAGTTTGAGTTTGAACCGACTCAATTAATTAACCACAAATTTTCAATTGAATTTAGAATAATTATGAGTTCAAATTTGAATATAAAATTGAACCCATAATTAAATAATAATATATATTAATAACATAAAATAATATTAAAATTATATAATAATTTACGAGCCTCAAGTTTAAATATAAATATCTCGAGATTGATAGATATGAATGCATTTTCACCGCTACTTTAAATAACACCAAAGAAACATCTATTTTTATGCTGATGTGGCATTCTGTATTTTATCACATATGTATGTTTTATATAATTCGGGTGTGTGACATATGTACAAAATGTACCAAAGTGGTAAACTTGATATTAAACATTTTTTATTTATAATTTGTAATATATTCAATTCAGAATTGTGTCCATGTATTCTCTTACATAATTAAGTATGGAGGAGCCAGAGACCAATGTTGTTGCGTACCTCATGCTATGGGAAATTACACCTTTAGTCACAGAATATATATAGGATTGAGCCAGTTCGTTATTATTTTGGAAATTGTCAATTTTACATTATACGTCATATATTATTCAATTTATAAGTATTTTTTTTTTTTTTTTGAAAAAACGGGAATTTCATTCAAATATAATCATGGGCAAAGGTTTGGCCAATTACATCAGAGTCAACTATGTAAGATTGATATAAAGAATAAGCTTTTCAAGCAAGAAAATGAGCACATTAATTAGCACTACGGCCGACATTATTGAAAGAAAAATAACGTAAACCCTATAAACTATTCTTTGCATCCTAAATTATAGGACTAATGACTGATAGATCATTAAAGGCAGTCCGCAGAGCATTGATAATCGACAGACAATCTCCTTCAATAAGTATTATGTAATGTGTAAAGAGAACTTATCTTTTAATAAACTATTTAGAATTTTGTTAATCATGCCATAGTCAAGTAACATTTACAAAATAATTAATTTTAGTATAAAGTTTAATTTTTCTTTAAGAATTGTAAATTACTTGTCAGAACGGAATAAAATTGATACATGAAAATAATATAAAGCAACTATTCAAATCACATCAATTAATATAAGTTAAATTGTATACTTAGATTACTATTACAAAAGTAATTTCTATTTAATTAATATTTCATTCTTAATTAACATATATCATTTTGAATCAACAATTATAAGGTTAGTGTGATCAGTATTTGAAAAATCGGACAGTTCATTGAACTGAAAAACTTACCGGTTCACGTTTCACTGGTTCAATCATCGGTCGGACAGTAATTGAACTGCAGTTGAACTGTAACAACATAATTATGAAATATATATTTATATTATATATTATTTAAAAATTAATAAAATACTAAAATATAAAATATAAAGAGCATAAAGGATATTGTCCAATATTACAATCCAAATTTTACTATTTATATTACAAATGATTGCAATAATTTAAATATATCAAGTCTAAAATTTGAAATTGAAAGTGTATAAGTTAATTTTAAATTTTAAACTCTAAATTAAGGCTTATTTTTTACTTTTAAATAGCTTGTAAAGTGTACTTTAATCTTTAAACTTTGTATTTAGACCAAAAATAAAAAATAAAAATAATTTTATTAAAAATTAAATAAAAAAATCAGTCTGGTTCAACGGTCCAACGGTCTAACTGACCGATTTGAATGGTTTTTACAAAATATAACGTTTTTTTTTTGTTTTTTCAATTTTTTGAAAAAATTGAACTGATTTACCGACTAATTGATTGCTCGATCGACAGGTTGGGTCTGATTTTTTAACCAGTGAGGGTGATATGAAAGAACTGATATAAAAAAATAGTATTATGTTTAGAAATGAGAATATAATGCATGTCACAATTGTATTGACTTTTCGGGACTATGTAAGATTCAGATCCCATACACAATGTTGCTACATGCTTGTTTCTCTAGGTATAATCACTTTAATAATATTTATGATGGGACATTTTTTTTTAACCAAATTGCGAGTCTATTTTATCAAATTTTACAAAAGAACAGTATCCTGTGCCTTTAAATATTCTTAGCCTATCTACATGTATCAATTTTTTGTAAAATTATCATTTTAATCTTTTGGACTTTCACTAAAAGTATTATTGTAAAACCATTTATTAAGTAAAGTTAATCTATTACATAAACCATAGTTAGTATAAAACTTAACTCGCATTTTATAGTTGATCTAATTTAAATTAGTTAATCATTATTAAAATTTACAAAAAATTAAAAATTTAACTCACGTTTTTCCAAAATATTTTTAAAAGTATGATAAAATTAAAATGCATATCACATATTTTGTAGTTGGAGTGGATGAAATATATATATATATATATTTGGGTATTATTATTTGCACTTCAAAATTTATTATTCGCACTCCAATTGATTCTTAGCATATAGAAATTGATTATCATATTTCTTTATTTTCAAGATATCATTTAATTTAAATTGCTGGACAATTATGGCCTTAGTATACTATTCATTGTCCTATTAAATATAATTTTAATTAATTCCTAACAATGATTCATTTTGTGTGAAACTTGATAGAGCACATAAAAATAAATTAATTATTCCATTTCTAAATTTAATCATCTCACTGAAAACATGACCATAAACTTCAATTGAAAAATGATAGCATCATTACAAAATTGTATATTTTCACACCCAAAATGAGGGTTTTTACTTCATAAAATTGTTGTGTAAAGTTATTTTAATCATAAAAATAAAATAAATGAAAAAATAAAAAAACACTACACCTTATTATTTTGATTTGGCAAAAAATCACTAATACTCATGGGTACCCAAAAAAAGTGGATAATGGGCCTCATTTGCCATCAAATAAAATGCAGGTAATTTTACCTATCACCTAATTACCTATCACTTTTGACCCAATCCACAGGTACCCCATATATATATATATATATATATTAAATCTTTTTCTAATTCTTACAAATAATTTGGAAGGTAAAACACATTTTTCTATGATAATAATAATGTTTAAGTCGTATTTAAATTTTTAGTTCAAATAACTTTTGACATATAATAGGATTTAAATTTGAACTTTGAAATATAATATAACTTAAAATCAATAGATGTTTAAACATTTAAGTTGTACTTTTCAAACTAAAATACTTGACATACTTGAAGTACTTATTCAATGTAATATTTAAAACTCATAGCCTCTTTTATTAGTTTTATTTATGTAACATATGAATAATATTATGTAAATTAAAAAATACATATTAATTGACCATCAAGTATAAAAAAAATAAAAATATCGATACCTTTGTGTTAATCACTATCCATAGTCATGGCTAATTGATCCACTATCTCATATTTAATAATAAATAAATAATTTTATCTATGGGTAAATTTACCCAATCTGTCACTATCCATTCTTGGGTTATTCGTGGGTACCCATTTACCAAATCTATTGTTATTTCATATTAAGTTAGACAAATTGAGGTGGAATATTTTTATGAATAACAAAGTTAAAAGTGGTAATTATTATATTAAAAGATATGTTTATTTTACAAATTAATATAAATAAATTTGAAAAGTAAATGAATATTTTAATCAATAACTTAATACAAAAATTTAAAATGAAATATAAATAACAAATTTTAGAATGTAAATAACAATACCCTATATATTCAAAGATTGAATGAGCAAACTGTTACATGCATATATAGTTGAGGGGTCCCAAAGTGAAAAAATTCAACGAAAAAGAAAAAGAAAAGTTCTCCAGCATATACAGGTTTTAAGGACAGGATTAAAATATCTGAGAACGGCAGAACTAGACACACGACATATCCAACATAAGCTACATCTTATTGGATCGGGCCTTAATTGGGTTAGGCAATCTTAATGCCAAAAAAAAAAACACAAATTATTGCATTATTAAACTTAGGGCTGTCAATGGAAATTTGATCCGATTATCTAAGGTCTTTAATCGATAAAATATTTAATGGATGTGATACGATTAAAAAAGTTCGAAATTCGAAATAAATGGAGTGAATATGGATATGGCTTGATTTGATCCATTAATAATCCGAATCCGAAAATATTTGATATTATACATATACACACACACACATAGTCCTATAGTTATGCCAAAGTATATATTTGGATGAAAGAAGTAATGAACTCTTGTGTAATATATGAAATCATGCGTTTTTCATAAAAAATATTAGATTTTGAGCTTATTTACATCATAATTATGTCACTTATTTTTTAATTTTTATAACAAAAAATTATGTGGGAAGAATAATGAGTAAGAACTGAATGCCATAATATATCAAGAATGCAATACAAATCTCGATTTGATTAGAATGAGTTTCTTTTTTTTTTATAGAGCTTTGAATTTTTAGTTAATTGGATTAAGAATCATATATGACTATATATTTATAATATCAAATAAGTACTATTATTAGCAATTGAACCTAAAATATAATGATCTAGTAAATGAATGTGATTGAATTAAATTCTATTGTTGCTTTTAAGTGATCAATAGACTGGAAAATTTATTTATTAATTTGTTGTGTATTTTTTTTAAGGATGAATGTTTTGAATTTGGACTCTATTAAATTTTTAGAAAAATAATACATATATGATGATTTTTGAAATATTCGGATTTAAGTTTTTTTAGATATCCGACTTTTATTTGAATCCGAATGTGGTTATACTAACTATAAATTTGATGAATCTTGAATCAAATTTGGATCTAACATATTACTTACAAATTTGAACTTAAATCTAATAGATTCGATGCGAATCCAACCCATTAACAACCCTCATTAAACTCTTAAGAGTAATAAATGATTGGAATTGTCATTTTTTACTTAATTCCATCATCACGATTGGTATTAGTAATAATCGGATATGAATTGAATGAAATATTTTTAATGACCAAATCACCCTTTTGTAAAAAATTATTAAAATAAAAATATTTCTGAATATTTTTTATATATATTATTATAAAAAATTTGTAAGGTAAGTCTATAATTACATAGTTTTAATATCATTTTTAATGTTATTCAAATTACTTTAGTAAATACATACATTTTATATCTCATCAATTATTTTACATATATTTATGCAAAAAATGTATAAACACAATTTCATTGAAATTTTCTTTTTGTAATTATAACTTTGCAAGATCTTTTATACGTTTTGATAAAACATTATTAAAAAATTATAAAATATTTTATAACTAAAGTGGTTGATTTTTTTGTGATAAGGTAAGAATGCTTTTATTGTACTTTTTTTATAAGTTTAATTTGAAATGTCACTGATATAATCCACAACTCTTCATTTATTGATTATATATTTTCTAATTATTGAAAGAGATGCATGTATAATTAATATTTTAAATGATATATAAATATTTTTTTTAGGCATCAACCAAGTTGATGATGCTTCAATTTTTTTTTAATTATGAAAATTGAAAGATGCATATTTATTCTTATTTTTTTACATTTCATTTTAATTTTTTAATAATTTATAATAATTTAATATTTTTATTAATTTTAATAAAAAATATGTGAATAAAATATATAATTAAATCAAATCATGTAACGATCAAATAAGTTACAAGATAATATCAAATACATACAAAGTGAATTTTTTTTAAATATAAAAGTCTTTTCTTAAATTTTGGAGGATAATTTTGAATAAGAAAAATATAAGTTCATTCACGATAGATTGAGAATAGCTAAGCCCATTCTTTTGGGAATGAAAATTTCTATGAAAAGGGAAATTTCCATCTCCAAATTATATCACTAATGGGTTTAGAAATAAATTTGGGAATGCTCATTCTATTCTCACTTCATTCATACATACCAATCATACTATTAGAAAAGCAATGAAACAAATAGGTTAGATCTTTCCCCATCTAGCACATATGATAGGTTACAATTCTCAATTTAGATCATTTATTTTATTTTATTTCATGAATATATAATTCGTGTATTAAATATTTTTTTATAAAAATATTTAATTAATAATCAGATACGATTGACATATTGCATCAAATTAGAATAAGAAATGAAATAGATGTTCAAAGTGAATAATTTTGACTTGTTCTAATTCAACCAATATTTGGAGTAAAAGCCCTCAAGTTTGGTTTGTTCCAAGTTCCAACTCATATCATAAATTAATTAACAAATTATAAAATAATTAGAACATTACATGCACCTTGATTCAATAAAGAAATTGTAGAAGCAAATGAGACTTAGGAGTCCCTTTTAAGGTATGTTGATTTTATATGACACGATTGAATATACTATTATATTTGGATTAATAAAATATTTTTTTAAAATAATAAATGTTCGTATTGGTACAAAATTATAAAAATATTGGACAAAGAATTTAGTCTAAGAAGTTTTATAGACTTGGAGTCTTCTTTATATTTTGTTCAAATATGATCTTATACTTTAATTTTTAGTTGAATTAATTATTAAAATTTTCATTATTGTTAAATGTATCCTGATGCTAATTTAAATTTTTTTCTACATCAAACGAAACATAATTTAGGTGTGGTTAAATCAAATATGTACTTTGAAATTATTTCAATAATCACCACCTTTGACATGAATTAATTCAACTCAACTTTTTTTTTAGTTTTTCCTTCCCGAGAATGATCTAATTAATTATATTAAATAGAAACTTTTAAGGCTAAGAAAAAATTTAAAAAATAAATTCCTCGAAACATGTTAAGACAACATGCGCCGCACCCCCCTCCAAACCCCAGAAAAAACATAAAAAAATGTTATAATTCGTTATCTACAAAGTTTCAAATATGTTTTTGCACAAAAATAAAGAAAACCATTAATAAATGAAAAATAAAAAATAGCCCAATTATTACCCTTTGTAGGAGAAAAATAAAATTGTAAATGATAGAAATCCATAAATAAATGAGAATTAAAAAAAAACAAAAATTAGCTATGTCTGTCTATCTATATATCCAACGCAAACAGGAGATAGTCTAAACCAAAACACACAGCAAAACCTATAGCCGCACTCTCGCACACACTCTTCACCGTCCACGTTTTCCGGCGCATATTCCGATGAATTTCCGGCAATAATCGAAGCCAAGTTCCATCAGGAATGGTCAGAAGAGAGTGACAGCCGATCATCGAAGGTCACACCCGCCATGTCACTGTCGTGCTCAGACTGCTTCTCCGACCTTCTCTGCGGCGAGGACTCAAATATTATTTTCTCTGGCGGCGGAGATGAGTTACCGGAATACTCATCGGACCTCGAATCTCGTCCGTCGGACGCTGAGGAATCCATCGCCGGACTCTTAGAAGACGAGAGAGATCTCGCCGGGATTAGTTCTCTTGCATCTCATCAATCCATTGATGCTTCTGCTAGAGCGGAATCCGCTGCATGGATTCTCAAGGTATATTCCTTTTCCAGATTCCGGTTCTTTGTTTACCGTTCTCTCTATCATGCGCAGGTGGCGAACTCCAACTTAAATAAGCTATGCTAAATGATGCACCAGCCCAAATTAGGATTAATTAAGTTATAATACACTGCTGGTGCTCAGCATCTCCGATTGTTCTGTATATAAAGTTATAGTTCTCTTCGTTGCGCATTGATAATCGTGGCGGCGCACTTTAGCTATATCATGATTTGCTCTGTTAGTACGTGCCGGCGGGTAGAGAGAGACTCGGCGGAGTATTCGTAACACGATAAAACAGTGGCTAGCGGCGCACTCTAGACCTGACGGCCCAGTTTACGGAGAGGCGACTGAAATTTTTGTTTTGGCGCAGGTGCAACGTTATTACGGTTTTCAGCCTCTAACGGCGTATCTCTCCGTCAACTACTTGGATCGTTTTCTTTACTCTCGTCAGTTGCCGGTAAGACTTCCGTCACCGTCAAGTACACTATTTAATATCATCGATATAAAATTTTTCATTCATTATTTCCAAGTAAAAAAAGTGGAATTTCTTTTATCGCTACAATATCGATTTTTTACAACCATTTAATTAGGACAAAAAGATATCTTCCGCAGGTTCTAATCCTCTTCTTTTAGCCCCCTTTGGTCATTTCAAAATCATTTTCATTAAGCATAAATATTGATCTTTTTTCCCCCTCTTTCGTAATTTCCGATCATTTTCACTAAGTGTAGATATTGACTTTTAATACCAATTGGAAAAACCTTTGCTTAGTGGATCGTTAACTTGTGATGATTACGATATATAGAACGATGTAAGAGTCGCAGGCTCCGTTAATTAAATATAATTTATGAAATTGGGCTTTAATGATAATATAATACATAGTGTGAGTATTGAAAAGTACAAACTTTATATCATCTCTGCCTTTGTGTTTAATTTTACGTACATACATATATTCTTTGTCCACCCCCACTCAATGTCCATTTATTAAATAGTGTAATGTTTGGTGTTATGGAGAAAAAGTGTCACACGTATGGACTACATAGTAATAAATGCTGTTTCAATGAATTAAAGGGAGTTGGTTGCAGTCTTGTCCAATTAAGCTTCAAATAACATCAATTTATACATAAATACCCCTAAGTAAATTATTGATGAAATTGTTTATGATAGCCTACTAACTAATTTATTGACTTGAATTATGAAGTATGTGAATGATGACTTAATTGTAAGCATGCTTATTCATAATTAATAACAAAATTATATATATCTTCTCCAAAAGGTATGTGAGGAAGGTCCATTTGTACCTCTCTTTGGGTCACTGCCAACCTCGGCATGCATAAAAATGTGCATCATTGTTTTTTAACGTAAATATTAATTATGCTAATCTTTTGCAGTTATTTTATGATTGTGCATGCTAATCAACATTGTTTTTTCTTACAATAATTGCAGAAAATGAATGGATGGCCATTGCAACTATTGTCCGTTGCATGCTTGTCATTAGCTGCTAAGATGGAGGAACCTCAGGTTCCTTCTCTTTTGGATTTTCAGGTAATTTAATGATTAATGCTGTTTTCAGAAAATGGGTTAAGTGAAAGTCATTTTTTTATTCTTAAAAGTTAATATTGTTGATTATTAGGTTGAAGGTGCAAAATTTATTTTTGAACCAAGAAATATCCAAAGAATGGAGCTTCTTGTGCTGAGGGTCTTGGATTGGAGACTTCGATCTATTTCTCCATTTTGCTATCTTAGCTTCTTCGCTGTCAAAATTGATCCAACTGGGACTTATACTGGCTTCCTTACATCGAGGGCAAAAGAAATTATTCTCTCAACTATTCAAGGTATTATTATAAATTAAACTTATACTAACCATCATTCTTTCTTTATTTATCTATAATATATATGCATGTACATGCGCATGCATGCAATATACGTGTGTGTGAGGCGGTGGGCGGGGGTGAGGGTAACATCAATTATTTAAGTGCTTAGAGAAAGAAAGAAGAAAAATTAAATATTGACTTGGAAATACTTGCTCTTTATTTCATCAGAGACCAGCTTCCTTGAGTACAGGCCATCATGCATTGCTGCTGCAGCCATACTTTGTGCAGCAAATGATCTGCCAAATTTCTCTTTCATTACTGCTCAACATGCCGAGTCATGGAGTGATGGACTCCACAAAGTAAGAAATTATGACCCATGTATAATATCTACATACATGCAGTACCCTTTGGTACTTTTCCAACTTAGATGGAAAATTCCATTATTTTGCAGGATAACATTATGAGTTGCTACCAATTGATTCGACAAACCGCGTTCAAAAATAAGGCAAATAAGCAACCGAAGGCTCTACCCCAGCTCCGAGTCATGACTCGGGCGAGTATTACATCGAGTGATTCATCATCCTCATCATCATCCTCAACATCTTATAAAAGGAGGAAATTGAATAACAACTCGTGGGCGGATGATGACAAAGAGAAGCTGTGATTAAGGGGGGCGTCAAGAAATTAAGTGAGAGCCAACAACTAAAAATGAAATTAAAAAATGGTGGTCCAAAGTTTGTCTAGAATCCTCAATATTTTTTCTCAGAGGGTAATGGGATAAAAATTGACATGAGTGATGTAGATAATATAGTAGATATATATAATGTATGTAAGAGAGTTTGGACAGTTTGGGAGATTTTTATTATGACCCCCTTTTTCCTTGGTGGGCATTGCAGATTCCCAAGGGAAGGGGATTTGGTACATAGTATTGTTTTCGTGTGAGAAAGGTAAGAAGAGAAATTGTTTTTATAGTAGCTAGTGGAGTCATGGATGGATGGATGGAGGGCGTGACTGAAGTGGGAAGTGATTGAAATTCAAAGGCAGCATTGATTATTGAACGAAGTGAAGGGATGGGTTTGGTGGGACCCAAAAGGGACGGTGAAAATCAAATGGGTTGGCAAAAAATATGGGATTTGAACTTTGAAGTTTGAGCTCTTTGTGAACTACAAGTCAAGCTCCTATTTCTACAAGCATGGGGTGAAGAAAAAGAGGACCAAAATTAGGTTCATGGCTCCATCAAAATTTTACATATTTTTTGTTTTCTTTTGGATTTTTGAGTGATGTGTATGCACACGTATAGTGTGTTCTCTACACATGTTCATGTGTGCTTTTTTGGCGGGAAATTTCCCTTTCATTCACCTTTTTTCACTTGTCCTAACTATATACTGGACTTTTAATTTTATTTTATTGTTCTCGTGAGTGTTGATCGTATGTGCGTGTGATGGGACATGCACATGTCGAATTCTTTTTTTAATTAATGTTTTTCTTTCCTTTTTTTTTAAAGGAGAGAAAAAGTCTCTTTCTTGGGTGGCCAAAAGTTGGCCCAACTATATATAAACAAAGGTCTTTGGGGCCTTTTTTTGGATTTCTTTTTCCATGAGTGTTGTATTTGGATCATGTAATAAAAATCGAACAATATTATATATACCGAAACTATTTTTTACTCTTCCCCACCCCCATTTTAAAACCGTGGCCTGTGCAAGGCATGTGATTGACAATTAGATTTTGTAGCCTTGCCTTTTGTTTTATTAAAGAGTATAAAAACTTTTAAGAGGTTTGGAAATTTTGTGAAGTGATTGGAGATGAAGGGACTGGGAGTTGGTCCCTCTAAGAGCAATAAAAGACTGATACACTATCAATGAATATGACTCCTTAACCTCCTCCACTGACCTGGCCCCCATGGCTGTCTCGTCCCCTCTACATTTCAGACACTTGTACCTCTACGTCTCCACTCCTTGGTATTTTTTGTCAGTCTATAATGAATCAACCTGATTAAAACCTGGATACTTGATTTATTTTAGAATTTTAGGATTATTTTATCCAATATTCTTGTATAAAACTCTAATTAATGGGACCAAGGCGTGAGGGTCACCTTCAAAATGTTGACTATACAGTAGCAATTAATTGTGTACATTTATGTGACGTTGAAAAATCTTGATCAAACTTATTTTATTGACTCAATTGATCATACAATGAATATTGAGGAGAGTTGATGGTATTTCCTCTTGGTTAAGATGGAATAGCTCAGATTGCTCTGATCTGGATAGTTTTAGGTAACTTGATAAACATATTAGAGTTGTTGGAATTTTTTGATGCTCAAATTGATAAGTGGCTCAAGAGATAGTTAAAATGATGAGAGTAACTGATAAGTAGATAGTAAAATAAGGATTTTATACTGACAAAATATAGTAATGAATGTATTTATAATGATGTCATTTGGAATGATTAATTGTCCATATAATTTGATCCTAACATATCTTATTTCTCAAAATCCAACAATCGGGCATAATCTTATTCAAGCCATAGCTTAGCTAATCTAAAAGGAGGGATGGGGATCTCTATAAAATAATTAATTATTTATTAAAGAATATTTTAATAACATCACATAAAATATCATTATGCCAAACTTCTTATTTGTTTCTTGAAGTATGAATTATTTAAGATATAAATTACTTGTTAACCAATTAACTCACACAATCTTTTGCTTATTAATATGGAGTAACATAGTCTATATCACACTAAATTAATTTTTGAATCTCTACCCACCAATGAATAAATGGAAATCATATCAGCATAATTAGAAAGGGCCAGCAAAGGAAGTTGTCGCCATCTCCCATATCCCCGACACACAATTTGTCGATTTTAGTTAAAAAAACACAGCTCGTGGCCCTATAGTATTGGTCTGTAAAAGGTAACCTGGGATACATATTTGAGACAGTACTTTGTTAACCAATGCTATTTAAACGTATCCCAAGAAGTCCTAACTCCTAACAAATCAGACGGGGTATACACACACCAATTGTACCAAACAATGGGGAATTTCTCAATCACATTTTAACGTATCTTACACATCGAACAGCTGGTTGGCTGGACCACTGTGGTCTGTGAGAAAAAAATAACCAGTCTGTGACAAATTTTTGTTAGTATATGTTATAGATCACTTCCTTGGACTGGAATCTAAATTGAGTTTTTTTTTTTTAAAAAAAAGGGAAAAAAAAAAACCCTTTGGAGCATGAAGATTATTGAGGCTATCTATATTTAATATATATGTATGTATGTATGTATGTATGTATGTATTATTAGGATTTTTTTCATTGAAGTTCAGGCTAATATACACGAATTAGATGGTATTTGGACCAATTTATAAGTTTTTTAAAATATCTTATAAGGTCTTTGGTAAAGTTCTTCAAAAATGAGTTTTTAAGCTTGCAATAAGACTTTAGTATTTTATAAGAAATTCATAACTTATATTTAAATTTTTTAAAAATTTCTTTAATTTTTACCGGATTAATTATATAATTACTATTAGTAACATCTTATAAATTGCAAGATCTTATTCCATCCAAATATTTCAAAGAGTTCATTTTTAAATAAAATTTAATATATTATAAATTTTAAAAACATCTTAAAAAATATAAAAGCTTGTAAGATCTTTTTAAATAAATTTAGTCAAACACCTTCTTGGTATTTGAATTCCATTTAAAGTTGTTATACATGTGAAGTATCAATATGTACTTTATAATTAAATGTATAAAATCCATCATCCTATATATCCCAGATATAAACATAAATACAATTTTTCTTGTAGTACAAACAGTTTTGGAGACGCGTTTTTGTTTGAATTCCTTCCACATATTGAGAGAACTCAATTTATCTAATTCATGGATATATTTTGGCTTCAATCATGCACCTAATAACTATATATCATTTAGATTTTTTTGGAAGAAAAAAGTGTAGCAAATCTTGGGGACCATGTGAGTGAAATTAATTCAGATACACATATGAGATTTAGGTAATAATCGACATTGATATAGACAAGCCTTTTTGAAATTGCACAACTTTAAGTAAAGCCCTTTCAGTTTTAGTAATCTGGCTCAACCAAGTGGGTTCCCACAGCCCAAAACGTTGTAATCTTCTGGCTAATTTGCAATGCTATAACTAGCTATATTATCTTCATTGACTAAGTGAAATGTGGCAAACGCCAATTAGAGGCAAAAAGATTTTTGGACTATATGAATAAAATCAAAATTGAAGTACGATCATATTTCCTGTAGACAGGTCACATTAAAGAGATTTGTGGGTTTTTTAGGTGAATAACAACCAATTACATATTTAATTTATTATATAATAGTAGCCAAGCCACGAGGCCACATTAACGTATATCAAACAAAAAAAGCTTTATGTGTTAAAAAGAAAAGAGGTGAGAAATAAGACAAGAGTGGAAGGCAACAACAATGACTTTAAAATACTTGATAATTGATTATCAAATGAAAAAAAGCAAAAAAAGCGGGAATAACCTTCTTATATTTTATTGATAAAGAACATATTGTAAACACTATAAAAAGATACCCATTCACTAATAAATAAATTTTGCTGAAGAGGGTTCTGTAACAGTTGACTTTAGACTATAATTGAACCCTTTTTGTTACAAATTTTTTGTTAGTGAATGAGTATTTTCTTATAACGAAGGGCAAAGTTGCAAAATTTAAATTTTCTTAATTTGAAATACACCACATATGTATAGAACATGTTATATATATGAATATACACTATTAGATTATTGATAATTTGATTTGACTTTATACTCATATTTATTTAGTGACTCATATTTATAATATATTTAATCATATATATCTGTGAATTTCAACAATTTTGACTTAAGCCACAAAATATGATATACATATATCTTGTGATTTTTTTTTAAAATTCCATTTAAAATATATTATCTTAAGTTATACATATATCTATTGCCAAAAATTTGAAGTTTGGCCTCAAAACGAAGAATATGGGATCTTACTATAG
>JACGDI010005728.1:2863939-2889565 GCA_014898725.1 Jacaranda copaia | reverse complement strand
ACGTAATGCAGTGATCATAAAATAAATTAGGTAAAGCCGATAATAATTTGGGATTTTTTTTCCTGCAATAGATTTCCACTAAGGTGCCACCTTTATTTAGTGACATAGGAAAAGTTTGATCACTAGAGTCCAGATAGTTGATCAGTTGCATGTCCAACTACTCATAATTTTATCATAATAGCAGATATAATTGGTGATAAATATCTTTTGGCTAAAGTTTATATTTTCACTTTCTTAATAAAATATCGCGTATTTCGTTTGTTTAAAAGAAGTACACACATCAAGATTCATACTAAGAAAAATTAACATCCTCGAACGTCGACGTAGTATTATTGATATGTTTATACGTCCAAGCTCACTAATTAAGTTATTTGAGTCATATTAAACCCAACATTATGTTAAATGCAAATTAAGAATACTTTAAAAAGTGCATTTCACCACAGAAAATTACAATTTCCAAAGTTCATGTCTGTAAGTAGCAGTTCTTTGTAAATATTTAAAAAATAACTTTTAATTTTTGTTGGATTCCGAATCTAAGCATCTTGTCTGAATCCAATTGGACGGTGCTGAAAATGAATTTCCACGTCCACATCCAATTAAGTTAATACCTTAACAGAGAGTGCAAATTAATTTTCCACGACTGATCCTTAAACACTATGTGAAAACTTCTATTTATATTTTTGTGTACGAACAATTTTCTATTCCACCGAATATAAAAAGATTCCTTAACCTCAAAAAACCCAAAAAGAAAGCAGCCTGACAAAAATGGCCAAGATTTTTGTGCATATGAACAAGAAAATCCCACATTCATTCTTTTCAAACCTCCCCAAAAAAATAAATTAATGCCCCCATGATCTTTAAAGAGAATCCAAAGTATTCTATCTTCCCCCACACCCCTAAAAGCCAAAAAAACTTTTTTTTCCCTCTCCATGAAACGTAGGTGTTGGAGGGGTATAGGAGGAGCGTTCTTCAGTCACTCTCTCCCTTTAACAAAAATTCAAAAAGAATTTAAAAAAAAAAAATTCAACTTTATTTGGGCATATATATGACAAAGATAAGAAGAGAGGACCCTAAAATTCAGCTTTTGATCCTATTTTTGTGCTGTAAAATTAACCATTGCGTGCGTGCCTCGTGGGGTTCCTGTAATTGGACCCTTGGAATTAAATGAATTTCAAAAGTTGGAATGATTCCCACAACATTTTTTGCAGATATAGATGACAGATTTTATGCTGAATGCCAGACAGCATCACTTTCATTTCCTACAAGCCACCTTGGTGTCCCCATTTCACATTAAAAAATATATATATATTAATATGATAAAAATATTCCCTAAGTACGATTCGGTAAAATTACAACATAAATGCGGTCGGACTCTATCATGAACTACCACACAAAATATCAGTTTTTTTTTTTAAATTATATATATATTTATACATGCAAACATACTAAGAGTTAGTTTGGTTGGATTTAAGTTATCTTATAGTTATTTATCATGCGATAATGTGTGTGATTTTTTTATTGCTATAATATAGTTTAATTGGTATAATAAATAAACTCATGAGGATAAACAAACTCATGAGGGGTGGCATGTTAATTTATTATGAAAATTACACATATAAACACAGGTTTTGGATATTGTTACTCCAATCAAACGAATGATAAGATAAAATAAAAATATTGTATCTCACCTTATCAACCCAACTAAATTAATTCCAAAAATTCATTAAAAGTTGAATTCTAAACTTCATATACAGTGTAAAGATAATACCACTGAGTGGATTGACTCCCTCTATAATACCAATCATTTAAAAAATTAGCAGGTTTGATACTTAATGGGTTCATTAATAACTATTCTCTATATATAAAGTCATAAATAGCCCAAAAAGGATATCCATCCTGCCTATGCGCAAAAAATCTTGTCATCTTAAACTTAGTGTGTTCTAAAATTAGCCGCTGCTTCAAGTACGCAATTGCGAGTTCCTGAAGAAAAAAAATCATTGAAAATTAGTTCTGACAACAACATATATATTTTCTGGTTCGTATTAAAATATCTACATTTTTTGTCTAACTAAAATTGATATTCAATGCAATATTTACCTTTTCTTTTCCTAGTGAAAACATGTCGGAGTAAGGATATGTTGGTGGGGTTTTCTGAAAAAGGGGAAAATTTTCTAATAAGGTATGATTTTTATTAGTTAGAAGAAATTAAGAAATATTTATAACAATCATAAAATAATTCGATGGTTCTTAATTGATTACGCGTAGACATGTAATAAATGTAACGCGCTCGATTGTTCGTCGACTGCCCAAAAGTTATAATGATTTTGTTGTGGAAGTTTTTCTAATATGGATGGGGGATTGAGCTATATATCAAAGTAACTTTTGTATTCAATACACTACAATTAATGGGAAACTAATAGTACAAATGTTGATTAATTTTTTTGTCCTCATGCTCATGAGCAATTTTTTTTACTCCAAAGTTTATTAAATTTGCTGCTTTTATTATTTTTTTGGGATGTTCCAAAATGAAATATTATTTTTTTAAATTAAAAATATTTTAGCAAAAATACCTTTAATTTGGTATCGTTGACTTCCAGGCACCAACAATTATTAAAAACAATACTCAAAAACTCTCATTGTTTGATTTTAAAATTTAAATCACATGTAATTGGTCCATAGCGTCTCAATATTGAAATAGAGGGAGCATAATTCTTTTGAAAAAATAAAAAAGAAAACAAAGATAATTACTATAAAAAAAATTACATTTTACAAAAATAAAAAATAGGGTTACACTTAACACGTGAAACTTTTGAAGGGTGTTAAAAGATGTGTATTTCTTATACCAATTTTAATTTCCCCCCTCTTTCCCACTCAACAAATTTCTCTTTGGATCCCAATTCCCAAGCATCAAAAGTAGTTGAAAAAAGACAGCATAGCAGGCGGCAATAGGGACTATATATAGATAAATGGAGAGGAGCGTCTAACAAATATCATTTGTTTAATTTTATTTTATTTTATTTTTGTGTATTGCTTTGTGATAGTGCCTGGACTGGACCTCCATTTTCCAAAGAGTGGAGACAAAAGAGTCATCTCTGTAATTATCAAGAGAAAAACCAGACCCTTTGTATTTTCTTTTTAATCATTACATTATATAATTTTCCTGTCTTAATCAGAACCAAAAGCAAACGGGGGGTAACTTTTAATTTTATATAGCCGAAAAAATTGGCAGTTTGTGAAATTTTATGTTATGATTGTTGAAGATAATTAATGGGCTTAGCAGGTTGACAAAAGTGGCTTAATATTTTGAATAGAACATATGGGATTAAGTTTTTTTCTTTAAAAAAAAAGGCCTTTTGGACAAAGATAGATATCTGGAATTCTTAGCTGTACTAATATGGAAAAGGGGGGATGAAAGTGAGAATTTGGACAAGAAAGTTCTGTTTTCGCCGAAAGGTAGGTGAAAATTTGATCATGTTAATTAAGTTTTTGTTTGTCAACAAAAAAGGGATAAATAGGAAGATTAGGAAAGTATACAGATAGGGAACGTCAAGGTTCTGGGAACTTGAGTTCCGCAGCAATTATGTGATGCTTTTACCCTACAAAAGTAAAGATTATTGGGGCGATTAGGATAGATTGATTGCAATATACTCTGTTTGTTCGTAGCCGTTGAATTACCTATTTTCATACGATTCTGTGGCTATGAGTGAACCACTCCCATATAATTTAAAGATTATGAATGAATAGAATGTATTGCATTTGATTCACCATAGAATCCCTCAAGACTATTAAGAAAGTTATTTTAAGAAAATATGATGTTTTGCCCACTTGATGCAGCCTTGGGACAATAACAGACATATGAGTATTATTACATGAAGAAGTAGCGTATACATTGGTGTCTAAATGTGATGAAAAGTTGAGAGAACTCCCATCTATAGTGCAAGACACCTCAACTTTCCACCATGTAGAGGGTGCAAAACAAGGCATAGAATTGAAGATTATTTGGTTACTAGGCCTTCGGCTTGCAATATGAATGAATTATTAGTTATGTTGAGTGTATTTCTGTCCAAAGTTTTTCAGCAATCAAATCAAATAAGGTGTTGTTAGGTTTGATGAGTGTGTTTCCGATGAAAATTTTTGAATGATCAAATTAGATTGAGCATAAGAATTAGCCGTAAAGGAAAAATGTCCAAATTTGATCTACTTTTTTATTCATTAAAACATCTTTTCATAAAAATTGAACTTCTAGTTGCATATATATACTGGTGGATTATTAAAATAATATCTCGTGAAATTAAGTCTTCCATATATTTGAAATTAGTTTTAACTGGTCCACTAAAGCTTTGATCTATAATATGTAAGATCAGATTTCAAAAATGATAAAAAATTTCCTTTTTAGAAAGGAAAATCTTTTCAACAAACCCTATATATATATATATATATATATATATTTCGAAATGAAACTTTGAGAAAATTCTAATGATAGGGAGAATTTTCTCCTATAAAAATAGAAATAAAGATAAAATATAATACAATAAATTATTAAATCAAACTAAGTTCAACTTTTAATTTAAAATTCGTGTAATGAACCTCTTTTGCTCAATTCGAGAAATTGTGCATGATGTGTTTGTGCAATGCCCTTGCATTTATTTCCCAGTCAATTGAGTAATTTAGCTTTTTAGGTGTACTTTGAAAGCTTTTTGGAGAGTAGACAAAATAATAATTCAGCACTTTACTGCATATTAATTTACTTGCTAGGACCACAAGTATGCTAATTTAGCTACTAAAATAGACCACTTTTTTTGGTTGTAATTTCATAGTTTCACACTGAAATGTTTTAACACGTTTGAAACATTGTTGTTAATGAAAACAATACTAAAATTAATTAAAGACTTATATATGCCAATCGGTATTATTAGTTTTTTTTTCTCAATTAAATAACCACTCATATTTAAATAAATCAAGAAATACTATACTTTTTCTGGATTTCTTGTAGCATCATTTATCGACTCATATCATACATTTCTATCAATAAAATTTTTACTTACTACATTTTTTTGTATCCAAATAGTAATATTTTAAATACTTTTGTGCATTGTTTTCAAAATAATATTTGTAAAGGGGTTGGCGAAAAGTTGCTAAACCCAATAAAGAAACTTTGACTTGGAAGAAATCGGCCCAGCCCAGTAAGGGTTTTGGGCTAAAATTTAGGTGGACTTAAAACTCAGGAGACAAAATGGACAAAACCATCCCAATACTGTTAACGGGTTTGGGCCCAATTTCTCGGGGTGTCATTTTGCAAATTGGTTTGAAGTTTTGAGTTAATTACGTTAGAAAATCTTCATCGGGTCTTGACATTTATTGGGGGAAAATCAAATGGGCTATATTAGTATCAGAAATAAGACTTTTTTTTTTTTTTTTTCTATGTGACGATTATTTGTCAGGCTTAAAATTTGAAATTTCATTGTAATTTTTTTTTTAAAATGAACAATCAATCACATCATTTATTATTAGCATTTTTGGCATGTTATACATATGTGCTAAATTTTTATATTATAAAAATAGATGAAAATATTTATTTGTTTTTTCTATAATTTTTAATAATTTCAATATATTTATTTAAATGTAAATAAAAAGAAAATATTATGTTAAAGTAAAACAATTGGAGAAAAGAAAAAGTAAAAATAAAGCGAGGAAAAAAACTATTTTCTATTATCTTCTAAATAAGTTTAAATTTTTAATTAATTAAAAAAACACACAAAAATCAGTAATTAAACCATCGCACTTTATATATACATACAGTATATATATATATATATATATCAAAATATAAAGAATTTTAGTAATTAGGCTAATACTTACTCACAAAAAAGTCAACTTTTAATTAATCCGAAATAGAGGAAAGTGCCCCTTTGGAAATAATTTCATTTTTATTTTGAATTTTTATTTAGATATATTGTTTGAAAATTATAATTTTGATAGATGTAGAGCTGAAATTAAGGTGATTTAATTTTTTTAATACTTAAAAAGACATATTTTTTCAAAATAATATATGTTTAATTTTTTTAAAATGATAGTGAGTTCTTTATGTGAAAACAAAGAATGATACGGTAGGTTTATCAGAAAGTTAAAAATAAAAATTAGTGGCATTTTCAATGAAAATATGGAAAAGTTAATATTTTTTATTTCAAAATAGTAAAAAAATTAAAAAGAACCTTTAAAAATGAATCCAAATGGCATATCATGCATATAATCTATTGTGCTTTAAACATCTAAAGTTATAGACTAATAATTAATAATTTTTTTATTATAATTAAAAAATTATTTAGACTATAAAAATTCATACGTATAATTTGAAGTTATAATTACGAAATTAATATAGCAAATGCTTAAGTTTTTGGCAATGAGCTTGGTGGACACCCCTCCCCTGAGTGTATGCTTTCCTAGGCTTTGATTGTGACTTGTAAATGCAAAGATATATAATCAATGTGGTTTCCAAGAAAGCTTTTGAATGCTGGAGCTGGTGCAAGAATCATATCCATATACACATATATATCTATATATATATGAGATTGTTGTACTCACTTGATTAAGGATGACTTCATCTGCCCTGGAAAATTCTGGTTGTCCTCTTCCGGGACCCCTCAAAACAGTAAGGGCTCTGCTGGTATGCACACACGCACATGTATCGTGGTCTTCTCCTCTATACTTTCTTGTCCTCGTTATCACACTTTCATTTTAATATCTCCCTTGTCCTAAACAGAAAGGAGTTCTTCGATGGGTTCAGATAAAGAAATACCTCTTCTTACAACAGACAGACAGACACAACTATTGGAACCACCTTCTTGTGTTTGACTTCTCCTGTGCTGGCGTTTCTGCTAGAAAAAGACCTATCTGCGCTAGTGTTTTTAAATTGATCATGTTAAAATATTTGAAGGTATGGTTGATCATCTGAGTTTAGATTGTGTTAACACTAATGTGAGTTCGGAAGTAGTGCCTCAGGTTGGCTCAAGATGAGGTTGGTTGTTTGAGATCAGGTTGTTGGAGACTAGCAGGACCAAAGTATTTTAAATTTGAAATCACGTTGAAGTGTTAGGGTTGTTGAGGTTATCCTATAAAAATTTTTCAATGATAGAAATATTTGATTATTGCTTGATGTATTGTTTAATGGCTCGATATGAAAGACGACTTGCTCTGTGTTATACTTTGAAAATCAAGTTGTGTACCATCCAATTTGCAAATTCTGATGTCTTGACAATGGTTATTATATCTCATACATATCGAATGAGGCCCCGTTTTATTTTTAACTATGTGAAATTCGTATTTTAATTTTGTAATGAGTTAGGATAGATTGAGCTCGTTCAAACTCCAACGAAAATTCTCCATTATTTGAGTGAGCAATTGAGAAAAGTATCCGAATTTGACAAATATGAAAGAGGTGATGTAGCGTAGCTTGGAGTGTATGTACCTACTATGCTGAAAAGTAGAAATATATGGGATTGAATTTCGGGTTGAGTCACCCGGACTTGGTTCAATTTAAAAGATACGGATCCCAACTTAACAAGGGTAAAACCGCAATTTCATGTACATCATCATCAAACACTTTCTTGTGACAACATCAGGAGCCCGATGTCGTTGCATACACATAATGTCAATCAGGATTGGAGAATGCAAAAAGAAAAAATGCAGTGGAATACCGATATTTCACTGTGTAATAACTGTATTAGTTAAGAAAAGAGTCCCTATTTTCCTAGCCTATTCTACTATCTGTACGCAAATTAACGGGACTTATTGCTCCAAGATTTTTCTGGGTACAAGAATTTGTAGAAATGTTGGGACAATCTTCCATAAACCACCATCAGCTTCCACCCTCAGATATGCTCTGCAGAGATGGCCGCCATGATTTTGCCCTTCCTGCAGCTAAATTCGTCCGATGCCTCTCAGATCTGATGGCCTGAAAATTATCAGTTCTTTCATTAATACATCTTGAAAAGAAAATGATCTTCATGTATGCTGAAATGCATTCTTGCTGTGAATTTAGTGCCAAAAATGAACGAAAATTGCCTACAACTTACCTGATCATTCTTCTCTGGCTCCGCCTGAGACTCAGAACTCATTTGCAAATGGCCTGATTCTGATAGAGTACTTCTCTTCATCTTTGCATACTTCCTCGCTCTGAGAACTTTAGTAACCTCTACACAAAGACAAAGATCAAAAATATTCTATCAAAAAAAGGAAAAAGATTCAAAAAACATAGTCGGCCGGCCCTCGTATATCACAAAAGCTGACCTTGACTGGTGACAAGCCGATAGGCCCGGCCAAGAACTAAGGTATCCCCTGGCCTGAGAAGCTTCACACGAGTAAACCGGACAGTCTTGTTGTCAGGATCTGAATTCTCTTGGCTGGCGCCATCATCAGAAACCGGCAATGGAATTATGAGAGAAACATAATGGCCCGGGTTCATTTTCATGACCTCACTAGCTGTGACCGGCCAGTACATTCTCTCCTGCTTCCCGCATGGATGCTGTATAACTAGTGCTGCAGCGTCCACAGCCTGGCAATTCCCCATCTTTCTTTCTCTAAAATCGTTTTGCAGCTTAAATTTCTCTTTCAAACATAAAAGTTTGTAAATTTGTTTGTGCCTTCAATTTTCTGTTAGGAATGTTTGTGAAGAAAGATGAAGAAATTTAGTGAGATGAGATGGGGCAAGGGGAAGAAACTAGGAAGGAGGTGAGGCTAAGGATGGTCCCTTTTCTAAGGAGTACCACGACCATGCACCCATGGCAAAATGGTTTGTGATTTAAAATTGTTGGTTGTGACTGGAATTACTGCAACAACACTAGGTGACACGGACACCCATTTTAGACCTATAAGAAGTTTACCTCTGTATTATTGATATGATGTTGATTAAAAAAACTTACTGGAACCAACAAATTTTCAGGTCCAATCGAACCCAACACTATATTGAGTTTATCAAGAATTAAGAATATTTTAAAAAGCGTGTGATGCCGTGTAGGTAATAATTCCCAAAGGTCTGTAATTCATACAGATAAAATCCACCTCTTATTTATCAGAAGGTGTATTTCACTTTTTCTTTAATTTTGGAGTTTTGAGCACTCAAATTTAATTGCAACGAAGGCAAATTTTTATTTGCACATCTAATGAAACTAATTACCTCGAGAAAAAACACTATACCAA
Source organism: Jacaranda copaia (assembly GCA_014898725.1). Classification (NCBI taxonomy): domain Eukaryota; kingdom Viridiplantae; phylum Streptophyta; class Magnoliopsida; order Lamiales; family Bignoniaceae; genus Jacaranda; species Jacaranda copaia. Next base: position 2,880,370 of record JACGDI010005728.1, on the reverse strand, counting down.
GTATCATTCATACAAATATATTACCAAAATTATACATCAATGATGTTCTTGATGAGCCTACTTAACTCTATTTTTATAGATTGTTACAAATAATTTAGCCAATAAATTTCAATTTAATTGAATAATACTACGAAAAGTACAAAACTTAACTTGAAATTTTGGCAACACTAAATTATTAAAAGTTAATTAACAAATAAAATAGTTTAATTTTGTACTCTAAGAAGACATTAGTTTTTGGGGTGGAGGGAACACAAAATATAGTCTTGTATTATTAAATGCTTAAAATATGATTAATATAATATGTAAATCATAGATGGTATGCATCTATATATGATATTTTTGTTTATGTACTTTAGTCAAGCAGCTCATGCATCGCCAATGGAGGCCGGCAGTATTTTTGCTTGGATTATGGTGAAACTGCCACGTGGCGAGCCGGTTCAAGTGGTGAATCGGGTGTCAATGGGTTGAATATGTTTGGGTTGGTATGAATATAACATAAAAATACTAAATTCAAACATAATTTAACTTGATGTTAAATCTTAAAAGTTTAATCCTAACCTTACCCACAAAAAATCATGTCACGTTCAAGTTTATCTGATTCTAGTTAGATTATCTAACTATACGATAAATTTAACTCAATCTAATCTGATTTATTTATTTTATTTTTAATATTTATAAATTTCAACATTATAAGTGAGTAAAAGTTTGATCTATAATAAGATCTAAATTTCAACATAATCATTAAGGTTTAAAAAACGTAAAAACTTTAAAACTTGTCATGTTCATGAATACTCAAAATACAAAAAAATAATAAACCATTGTTCAATAATTAAATTTTTAAAATTTTGATTTTTTGATATATATTATTTAGAGTTTATTTTAATTAATTAATTTTTTTCAAGTGGGTCGGGTTTATTAAGTTATTAGGTCATCAGTTTGTTTTCTTTTTAGGTTAAGCTGGTTGACTTGAAATCAATCTAACCTTATTATTATTATTATTATTATTTCCTCGGGTCATTTTTGGGTTCGATCCAATTTGACCTGAATATGAAAACATCAAACCTAAACCTTATTTTTTCATATGAGTCATTGTTAGGTCATCGGATTGGGTATAATTTTGACACCCTCGAGGTATGGTCAAGATTAATGATGGCTTTTATCATAAGCCATGTTTTAATTAGGTTTCATTTTTAGATAATATTGAATAATCATTTTGAGAAGCTTTTTGAATAACACAATATTTTATTTTTTAAAAGAGATAAAAAGAAAAAGAAAAATAATTAATAGTAAAAGTAACACATACTTGAAAAATCAATTAAATAAATTAATAAAAGAGTGGAATAAGAATATTTGATGAAAATAGTTTGCACTTAAGCCTATGTGAAAAATAATTGAATTATTTCTTTTAATTCAAATATTAGTTTATTATATTAGACTCAAAACAAATAGTTCTTCATAGAATTGATTTTTGTACTACCTTTTTTTTATGAAAATAATGCATTTGTAGAAAAAAAAATTAATCAAAACAAGGTGGGTTGTTTCAATAATAGTATAATACCGCTTATCCAATATTCATGTCCCTAAGTAGGGGTGTAAACGGATATTAAACAGATCGGATATATTATTTTTATATTCGTATCTGTTTAACTTTTCGAATATTCGGATACGGATACAAATTTAACGGATATTTAAAAACGATATTCGAATTTGTATTCGTCTGATTTTAATCGAATTAGGATATATCCATATTTAAATTATTTTTTTATATTCATATTCAATGATAATGATTTAGATATCTATTTGTAAATATCCAAATACGTGAATCTATAAATCTATAACAAATATATATTTTAATCAATAGAAGAAACTATATAATTTTATTAAAAAGAAAGCAATCAAACAAATAACACAATTTTTAATTAATAATTAATTTTATAGTTGAATATTAGTACTTATTAATATTAATGGCATTGGAGTATATTAATTATAAAGTCAACCAACAATAATTATGTTGATTAACTTTATTCTTCAATTTTTTTTCTCTATATTACAATAATTTTTTAAATTTATTCTTTTTTCTTCCCAATTCTTCAATTATAATCTATATATGAATATATAAATTTTGAGATTTTTATTAAAAAATATAAATAATATATTATTTAATAAATATATATTCGAAGCGAATATTAAACGAATTAGATACGCATTTACCATATTCGTATTCATTTATAATCGAATATGTACTAATCGAATACGGATAATATTCACTTTAAACAGATAAGGATAAATTTTGTATAAACAGAAACGGATATAAATAATAAATAAATTTTCGAATATCCATTTACAACCCTTTTCCTAAGCTACTGTATGTATGCTTCTAACCACTTCTCTTATTCTTAACCCATTAGGAATTTTCTTATTCTTTGCCGGCATTTGAAAAAATGGATTCAGTCTATACAATATACAAGCATGCATGGGCCGTGGAGGAATTTCACATTTGTTTATAACCGGCCAAATCCTTTGGTTTTGTCTACATCTTTAGTTCTATTTATCAAATATTGTCCTGTTGTGGACTTTCCCATAAAAGAAAGCTAGTTTTAGGCGTATCTCTTATATTAAAAACATGAAGTCAACTTCTAGGTGTAACTGATTAACTGTTACTTAATTTACTTTGGACTTTGTTTTAATTTATACCTTGGTCTTCAAAATCTCAAGAGAATTATTGGTTAATTGAATTTTTTTATTTATCTGATGAGCCGACTACACATATATATTTTTATTTATACAAAAGCATATTTAGTATTCACTAAATTTGAAGTGTGAGACTTACATCGTTGGTAAAAGTCACTCGACACAAATCAACTATATATATTTCACATATATTACTTCATCAGCCTAATACATAATATATATTTTCATATAAAGACTGCAAGAGTTAATGTTGTCTGATGTTAATTTTGAAACTCATAACCAATCGTTGAATAGAAAAAAATAAAAGTAATAATTTTCAGTTTGTTTATAAAATTGCTTCCACGAGTAGTTCATAAGATTGTAAGAGTTAATGCAGTCCAATGTTTTAAAATTCAAACCGCAATTAGATTAAAGGTTATTGGTTCAACTGCTGCTATAGTTATATATGTACATACAAATATTTAGAAAAATAGGCTACAATAATAAAATAGATACATTTAAATAATATATTTTATTGTGAGCATTTTTCTTGTTTTCAAACTATATTTGAGTAGAATCTACACCGGTATTGTACAACAATTTAAAAAATTAAAAAATTAGAATTTTTTGGGTAAGAGAATTAATCTTCTCAAAAATTGAAAGAAAAAAGTTATTGAGTATACAGTTATGTTGAATTTTAAATGAAAAATTTATAGTAGAATGATTTTTTTTAATTGAAAGGTAACTTTATGAGTTTTTGGGACATATCATTTTATTTTAAGATTTTTTTACTAATGTTTTCAAAGTAAAAAATGTCAATAATTTGACAATAATAACACAAATAAAGTAGTAAAATTCAGTCAAACCAACTGGTTTTTACAGCTGGGATAACGGGTTAATCGATTCACTGATTAAATCGATCGGATTTACTAGATTTTAAAAAATGAAGCAATTTTGGACTTCTTAGGATTTTAAAAAATAATTTTGATCTATTTAACCAATAAAGCTACCAATATCTTCATAAATTAAATTAAAGCATCAAGAATATTCTTTTCCCTTCTTTTAATTTTTAATAATTTTATTTAGTTCTGTGATGCTCCATTATCATAATATTATAAACGTTAAAGTGAAAACAATTAAGTGTATAGATAAATGTGAAGATGCTGAAATAAAATACCTATTAAAGCATAATTAATTAGGAGCTTCACTTGGTTACATGCTCCAATTTAAAACTCCTTTTAACATGCAGGGCATGGGAATTGACGTGGAATATAATTAAAATCTAATCATAGTTAAGTCATTTAATTTCACTTTAATAAGGAGAATAATCTCTAAAGGCGGCTGCCAGTGCCAACCGTGTCGCATTTCTTTTTCTTTTTTTCTTTAAGTTTTTAATAGGTAGTTCATATTTTATTTTATTTATTTTTTATATAATGTGATGGAATGAATGCTTTTTTTATTTACAAAAGCATGGATGCCAAGAGTTTTTAAAGTTTAAACCCCAAATTTAACAAATATAAGTATGAGGGTGCTATTATTGGATTAAGTGACCACTCAATATGCAATCGAATGGGGTCAAAGCCAATTGAATTCGAATTTTTATTGTGTTTATTAATGTTTTTAATGTATAAATTCAATTAAAAATTTAATCTAAATATGACTTGAAAGTTAGGACTTAAGAAAATTTGTTCCCCTTTTGACTCCTATTTTTACTATATTTGGACAATTTATATTAATTTAAGTGATAATTTTATTTTTTTAATTTATAGTATAGGTGTGCAGAGCACGTTAGAATTCAAGCTTTTAATCTCTCATATTATATAGAATATTTATACAATTGGATCACATGCCTCGACATTAATACAAGTGATAATCGAATCACCTTCGTTTAATGTTTTTTCACTACAGAAAGCAATTGCTATTTCGAGACTTTCTCTCTTGTATGGGTAAAAGGGTGTTATTTCAACTAATTTGATAGCGAATGCATTTTTTGAAGAGAACTCAAAGGGAAAGCAAAATCAAACAGAATCAATTTATTATAATTCTTGTGTTTTGTGCAAAGATTTTTCCTCAGGAAGATTAACTATTATAATTTGATTAATTAATGCAGGAAACCCTAAATCTTGTTGAAGATCTTTGACTTTTGTAAACCAGATTTACATTAATCTATTGGAAACCCTAAAAGCTTTGAAGATTTCTTCAACTATATATTTTGACGCTCACAATTCTGAAAAATTTCTGACTTAATGTCAGTGTATAATATGTGTAAGCCATGTGAGGTGTTTGGGATCTTAGTTCCAAAAACATTAAATGATGAAACGGACTACTTCCTGTTCAAACATGACCTAAATTAGGGACTGCAAACTAATATATTAAATGAAAAAAATTCTCAAATTTCTTATGGCCACACAATTAATTAATATAATATACAAGTATAAATATATTGAATGTTGAAAGCCTCAGTTTTCTACTGTCGTGGCAGTTGAGTTGTCATTTGATCCGCTAATATCAATTTTATGCATAAAATGTAAAGTTAAAATTTTAAATTTAAATTTAACAAACTTTTAGGTATATATACTGCTGTGGGCAGCTTTTAATTAGGAAAATTCAGATTAATTGCAGCTTAATTTGTTTGAATATAGGTTTTGTACTATGTGGGGCAATAATGTCGTTAGGACTTGTGTGTTTGTTTCTGATTAGCTTACACAAGTGAAGCTAACAAATGAAGGTTGATGGGGGCAAGTCTAATATAGTGGGCTAGCTATATAGCTTTCTTTAAATTCCTTCTCGATAATACCAAACATGACATTAGTTCATTGTATCTTAAAGAATGTCCAAAGGGAAGAGGGTTGAAACAAATTCAAGTGTTTATGCAGTTCATAAAGACAATAGAGGAAAGAACAGGACAAGAAGTTAGATGTCAATTGGTTATGTAGTTAGCAAAGTATAAAGTAGAAAGTAGAAGCAATGTTCAAGAAATTGAACTGGATCGGTTGGTTTTACTGATTTAATCGAAAATTGACTAAAGTTTTAATTTGATTTGGTAATTAAAATCAATTTGCGAAGAAGCTAGTTCAAATCGGTGCAAATTTGTATAAAATCGTTTAACTAATGAATTGATTTTTCTTGTAAATTAGTTGATAAGTCTTTTTTTAAGTAAAAAGTAAAAAAAAAAAATATTATATATAGTAGGCAATTTTTATCTTTCTCCCTTATATATATATATATATATATTTGTATTTATTAATTTTTTAATATATTTATATAATATTAAATATAATTATGACGTTACATTGGTTGAACTGATGGTTAAATTAATTGAATCAATAACAAATAAAGTCACTGATTCAATCATCAGTTCAGTTTGATTTCTCAAACATTGAGTAGAAGAGCGATGTTGTGATTGGACAAGATGTCATTTTACGAAACATAATTTTATAAAAAAAAATTAATTAAAAAGTAATTTTATAGAAATAAGAGTTTATTATATTTTTCTAAGGATAGATGGCTATCTAATGGCGATCATACTTTGTTGCTTAATCTCTCTCTTAATAATTTATATTTATGTATATAATATATGGCCTGTCTTAAATGTGAAGCATAAATTGAAAGTTGTAGGTAACTTCAATTTTACACAGAAGAAATAAATTTTTATGTGGAATACGTGCATCTTATAATTAACAAGAAAATTTTGATGGAGCAATTTACTTAATCTTACGTATGCATGCTTAGTAAATAATAAACGTTCTAAATTAGTATAACTTAATCATTATATCTGAGAATTCATACAATTCCATCCATTGAAATTTTTTTTTGAGAAAAATAGAAAAAAGATTTATAATTACAGAATAAAACGTGTCCATATAATCCCACGTATCTGGACTCGTTCATTTATATAAATGTATATGCGTTTTTTTTTGTATTTATTTTTACAATATTGTATTGTAATAGATAATTTATATTATTCAGTGGTGTCTAATCTTACTACTTGATTTAAATTTATTATCAATTGTTATTGGTCTTATTATCACTTTTTAATTAAGTGATATTTAAGTATTAATACATTTTTTTTTTGATGAAAAGGACATTAAAGATAATGCAAAATTCTTAGCTATCTAAAGGAACATTATGACTTGTAATAATTCTTGACATACTCTATAATGCAGCATATTCCTGGTAGGAAAAAGAAAAATTCAATTTAAACTAACCTAGAACGAATCAATCTTTAGTAATTAATGTGATGGCAGCTGGCTAAGAAAGCAAGGCCACATATTTTGGCGTGACAAAAAACAATTTAAAAATAATAAAAAGAGACAAATATATACTTACTAAGGGAATATTTGGTTATATACTTATATTTCTCTAAAATAATATTATTTTAAAAAAATATAATTAAATATATCATCATTTTTTCTTTAAAACACACAATTTTGAATATAAATATTATATAAAAAATATATATTATATTTTATTATTATTTTAATATTTAAAAAATCATTCAATTTTATTTGTACCCTAAAAAATATAAGAAAAATATTAATTTAATTACTACAGTAAAAAATATCTCACCTAAAATATAAATAAGCATATTAAAACTCAACTTTTACTTTTTTCAATAGTTCATTATCCATAAAATCACACAAAAAAATAACCAAACATTCCCTAGGCTCTTTTAAAACAAATCCAATCAATTAAAATTCTACTTTTAATTTATTTTCTTTTCTTTATTCAATTTCCACTAACATGATCGATTATCTTCTAATTTATAAATAATTATGTCTGATTAATTACTTTGTCGACGTAATATGCAATTGGTCAACTTCAATTCCGGGCAATCAGCTCTAGAAAGATTCTGAAGGTTGTGAATGATGTCGGTGTATATTGTCAATTATTTGTAGCAACTGTATCACTGCACTCGATGTCTGTATTTAAATTTTTAATATAAAATTGAAAATATTTATTAATTAAATTATTTTGTGTCATAATTATCTTTTTAATTATTTCACTTATTTTATTTGGATCAGTGATTTGAGAGAATGGGGTAGCAACTCGGTCTTAGTGTTAATTAATTTGAGCATATGGTCTCCAATGGTGTGATTTTCAAGAGTCTAGGAAGTTGGTCTTCCACATAATTTAATCATTCATAAATAAATATGGAATTAAATAAATAATTCAAAAATAAATTTTGAAATAATTTTAAATATTTCCTCAATTTTTACTCTAATAATGACACCAACAAAATAGCATTTCAAATAAAAGGGGATCATCGTTTGAAAAATATATTATTATTATTATTATTATTATTATTGATATGGGACTAGCCCACCAGAGCTCCTCAGGCCCAGTGAGCTCATTGGGCCCGTTTACGAACAAGCCCAGTTTTGACCATGAGGTTGAAAACATATTCCTATTGTTGATGAGGTTTGCTAGGCCTCGCTGAGAGCAAGGACAAGTTTGCTTGAAGGTCGAGAGCTATCATCGTTGTTTGATCGAGAAAGTTGACATTGTTGACCTCACTTCTGTTTTAAGACGGATTAGGTGCTTAGCGATTAATGATGGCAACCTGCACTACCTCATTCGCCGTATTAAAAGCGTCGCAACTACCCGTCCATCTACATTTATTGCTATAATAGTGTGTCACCTCCACCCTCAATGTTGTTGCATCCGCATTAATGACAGTGCGGTCTCCCCCTCTAGCTAGTTTAATGACCAGTACGGTCAACAGTTGTAAAGCATGGGCTTTGGTCTAGATGATCGAATTTACCCCTACTTGTGAGAATTATGCTAGAGACCTACTAGGGTGAATTCGCCTTTTCACTCTAGAGCATATACTATAAATACCCAATCCTCGTAGCAAAATGGTAAGAAATTCACTCTCAACTAAGTTGTTACTTTGCCCTTTTTTAGCGAGGTCGATTAACTGACTAAGTTATCAGAGAGTCTTAGTCGAAGTCTCTCTCGGCTAGCTTAACACGTGCTGCTTGGCTGTAGGTTCTGCCCCACACCTTATTCTGGTTAACATACATCAGGAGACTATACAACCACCACTTTCAAGTTTAGTCACGCTGTGTTGGACATCACATATCATCAACATTTTGGTGCTGTCTATGGGAAAGGGGACTTGACAGATGAAAATGTAGAGACCAGGAGAACTACCTCCAAGAGGCAAAATGATTATCACTCATCTCATCCACCGTCCCTACCACCACATGAGCAACCTGTGCAAGATATAGGTGGACCTAGCTCTCAAACCGAGCAAGTGGTCACTTTGATCATTCCAGAACTTATGCAGATGATCAACAATCAAATTTCATCCCAATTGTCAGCTCAATTTTCTACCGCAATGAAGAGACATAATAACCAACCAACATTGACTATGAGTGCTATTCCTTATCTCACGCATCAAGAGAGGCCATTCCCGATAAAGTGCCGAACCAGGAACAAGTTATGCCATCTATTCAGCAGGTATGAGATGAGTCTGGGCCATTTTTCCCACAGTAAGCCTCACCACCTCTCACAAAAAAAAGTTACCGAGTTAGCAAATTAATAGGTTTGATCTAATTGAGCCCCGCAGCTCAATCGAGTTGAACACTAGAGACCTTACCCCAGTTGAGATGTGTCTAAGGCTGACAAAGAAGATTGAGAGGAGGTATCACATTAAGTCCAACAACTCAGTAGGAGGTTAGAGGAAATCCCATGAAGGAATCTGGAAAGGACATAAGCTGAGATTGCTTATCGAGTTCGACATGAAAGAGAGTTACTCTTTGTCCAGGAGATTATAGAAGAAAGGATAGCTCTTAATGTAAAGGTTCATACTGGATTGCCATGATATGATGAGTTTTTCGGCTTGAATGAACATCTACTACAATTTGAACATATGATGTAATTGTACGGGCATAGTGACCATATTCATGCAAAGATGTTGGTTACTATCTTTCAAGGCATAGTGTTGGAGTGGTTTGTTAAGCTTGAACCAGTGTTTATATATTTGTATGACTAGTTTTGTGACAAGTTTTTACATCAGTTAACCAGCAGAAAGAAAGCCAAATTGCCCCATACTTACCTATATACCATCAAGCAGAATGAAGGTGAAACATTAAGGGATATTTTCTCTAGGTTCAACATGTAGGTCCTAAAAATTGACAATCCCCACATCAAATTTCTAATTGATGTATTATTTTTGGGATTGAGACATAAGGAGTGCATTGATAAGAGAATGCCCCTGTATGATGGAGGAGCTCTTAGATTTGGCAAAAAGATATATGACCTAAGAGGAGATTAATAAGATGAAATTCGAGGGTAGAGAGTTTGACAAAAAGAAAAGAAAGGAGAGATTCGAGGTTGGCTAGGAAGCAGGTCCAAAGGTATCTCAAATCCAATAGATGGGCGAATACTAAGCCAGTTTATCAATTATCTAAGAGTGTCGAGCTCATCTCCGTCTCAGATTTTGATTTAAAGCATTTAGGAGGGCAAGGCATGGGCGATGGTCTGGATTGACCTTTGGTGGTTTCCATTGAAATTGCAAACTTTGATGTCCATAAAGTGCTAGTCAACAATGGCAGTTATGCAAATATCATCTTTTTGTCTACTCATGACAAAATACAGCTAGGAAAGCTAAAGTTTGACTTCATCAAAATGCCCTTGGATGGGTTTAGGGGATTAGAAATTGTTCTGATAGGATCCATCAATTGGACCACTTTTTTCAGAAAAGCCCCTAAAAGGCTCACCTTGATGGTTAACTTTCTTGTGGTTGATTTCCTATTTGCTTATAACGCGATCCTTGGTAGACTAGCTTTAAATAATTTTTAAGTGGTTGTGTTTACCTATCATATGAAGGTCAAGTTTCCTACACTAGCTGGAACTCGTGAAACACTATGTAATATAAAGAAGGCATGACGGTGTTACATCATTTCGGTCGAAGCCAGGTCTCAAAAAGTCCAACCTCAGATAAAATCCTCAGGAGATATCTCAATAATAAAACCTGTGGAGGACAAGGTCAATAAAAAGAGAAAGATTGAAGATAAAAGGGTTGACATAGTCGAAGAATTCAAGTCCATTGAGTAGGAGTTTGAAAACCCAAAAAGGATGACTCGAATAAGAGCAAGTTCGGGAGAGCGAATAGAGTGCATGCTCATTGACTTTCTTTGAAGAAATATAGATGTTGTTGCATGGAAAGCCACTGATTTGCAAGGCATGGACCCTAAAATCATCGTGCACCGTCTCAATATTGACCCTACATATAAACCCATCTGATAGAAGACCAGAACTTTTAATGCTAAAAGGACTTAGATCATTGAGGAGGAGGCTAACAAGCACCTAGATGCAGACTACATTGTTGAAATCCAATATCCTACTTGGTTATATAATGTAGTCTTAGTCCCTAAAAATGAAGAAAAATGGAGGATGTGTAATGATTTCACAGATCTTAACAAAGTATGCCTTAAAGATTTGTATTCTCTACATCGTATTGACTTATTAGTTGATTTGACTTATTGGTTGATTCCACTGCTGGATGTGAACTTTTAAGCATGATGGATGCCTTTCAAGGATATTACCAAAGTTTTATGGCTCTCGAAAACTAGGATAAAACCTCTTTTGTGGTTCCTAATAGCATATACTATTTCTTAGTTATGCCGTTTGGATGGAAAAATGTGGGAGCGACCTACCAAAGATTAGTTAATTTTATGTTTAAAGATGAGATAGGTTGATCTATGGAGGTATATGTGGATGATATGATTGTCAAAACAGAGAAAGGGTTTGATCATCTGGTCGACCTCGCTCATACTTTTTTCATCCTCTGCACCTTTGGCATGAACTTTAATTCAAGTAAATGCACTTTGGAGTGAGAGAAGGAATGTTTCTCAAGTACATGGTCAGTTAGTGTGGAATTGAAGCCAATCCAAAAAAAATTTAGGCTACTCAAGATATAGCCCCACCCTAAATGATTTAGGATGTCCAAAGACTAATTGGGCGGATTATCGCTTTGGGTAGATTGGCAAACAAGAGTTTATCATTTTTTCAAGTCCTAAGAAGTGATAAGAAGTTTCAATAGATAGAAGAGTGTGATTAGGTACCTGTTAAACTTAAGGAGTACCTCTCTTGACCTCCAGTACTGGCCAAACCTGTAATAGGAGAAATTCTACACTTATACTTGGTCGTGTCAGTGGTTGGTGTCAATTCAATTATGGTGTCAACTCATGAGGGAACGAGCAAGTTGGTGTACTACATCAGTAAAGTTTTTCAAGGCCCCAAAAATAATTACCTAGAGATCAAGAAGTTTGTTTTTATACTGGTTACTACAGTAAGAAAATTAAGGCCCTATTTTCTATCCCACTCAATTGTTGTCTTGATGAACCAACCTTTGAAGTAGGTGCTCTCTAAGCCAGATACTTTGGGAAGGTTGAACAAATGTGCTATTGAGTTGGGGGAATTCGGCCTCAAATTTCAACTGCAAGACGCTATAAAAAACTAGGTGCTGGCAAATTTTGTAGCAGAGCAAATCGGTCTATCGCTAGCTTAGGACCTGGAATCCTTACTCTGGTCCTTGTATGTGGATGGATCAGCCATCAGCTTAGGTGGTCGTGCGTGGATATTATTGTGCTCCCCCCCAAGCAGACGAATATGATTTTGCCTTCAAATTAAACTACTTTATCATCAATAATGAAGCAGAATATGAGGTTTTCATTACCAAAATGAAGATGGCATTGGATAGAGGGGCTAAGAACCTAACAACCGTTATCGACTCTTAGTTTGTAGCCGAACAACTCGAAGGTAATTTTGATGCGAGAGATAGAACTATGAGCTTCTATCTTGCTGAGGTCAAGAAGTTAGAGCAACAGTTTGAGAAATTCACACTCAGTCAACTACTCAGGTTAGAAAATGAGAGAGCGGATGTACTTTCTAAATTTGCCAGTACATCTAAAGGTACTAGAGGCAATTCAATCACCTTTCGAGTTTCAAACAGACCCGTCATTATCTATCTTTATTGTGGCAATGTATTTGCGATGGGGTTCCCAGATCAAACTTGGATTGATGAAATTAAAGCTTACCTCAAGAAAGAAAAAGTACCATCAGACAGAGTCGACGCTCAAAGGTTGGGGGCATAGGCATTGAAGTTTGCTTTAGAAAATTTTGACCAACTGTACAAAAGATTTGTTGCCGAACTTCTCCTTTGGTGCCTTACTCCAGACCAAGTGCAAAAGTCTTGCAAGATATTTGTGAAAATTATTCAAGGGGTGGTCATTAGCTCACAAAGTCATCAAAAGTGGATATTTCTGGCCAACCCTGGTCAAAGATGCTGTTAAGTTCCCCAAAAAATGCTAATCGTGCCAAGTTCCCGCTAATATTTCTTGTCAACCTGTCGCCGCGCTTGTGCCAGTGCAAATCGCATGGCCATTTGACTAGTGGGGGTCGATATTGTAGGGTCCTTCCTGTTGGCTACCGAACAACAAAAATTCATGGTTCTAGTGGTTGAATACTTCATTGAGTGGGTTGAGGCGGAGGCCGTACTTAAGATTACGAATGCTACAATAGGAAGTTTCTTATGGAAGAACATCATTTGCCGTTTTAGCTTGCCTAAAGTCCTCATATCTAATATTAAAACCTAATTCTAGAGTAAACGGACCATAGAATGGTGTAAGAGTCTTAGGGTTAAACAACATTTTACCTCAGTAGGAAACCCCCAAGCCAATGGTCAAACAAAAGTCATCAGTAGAACCATACTAGATCACATCAAAACAAGATTGGAAGGTTTTAATGCAAGTTGGGCGAATGATCTACCAAGGGTTCTTTAGGCTTACCACACCACTTCAAGAGTAGCTACTGAACAAAGCCCTTACATCTTAGTGTATGTATTAGAAGCAGTAATACCCGCTGGATTAATCCAACACATGGCTTGAGATATACATTACAACCTAATCAAAAAAAGAGTTGAGAGGGAGGTTGACTTAGAGGTGATCAATGAGCTTCATCAGCAAGCTTTTGTGAAGACGCAGAGATATAGGTTAGTTATGGCAAAACATTACTACAAAGGGGTAAAGCCCAGGCCCTTTAAAGTAGGTGACCTTGTTTTGAAGAAAATCAAAGTCTCCCATAACATGGGCAAGCTTGACTTGAAATGGGAAGGCCTTTTCTTCATTGTGAAAGTGGCAAAGCATAATTCATACTAATTGGCCTACCTATCGGGAAATGAGTTGCCTTGACTATGGAATGCTATCAACCTTAGGAAATTCCATATTTAGATTGCATTGTACAGAAAGCACTTTATTTTAATGAATGATATTGCACGACCTCGTAGTTACTTTTATTCAAACTTGTTCAATTTAATTGATAGAGTATAATCAAATTGACCTCAATTGTCATGATTGCCCAAACTAATTGAACCGACCTTCTCGTTGTGCGACTTGTTAAGTAATGTGTACAATGACTGATTTGGCTCTCATTATTTGACTTTGATATCATTTAATGGCACGTCAACCTCACAGTCGTGTTATATATATCAGATCATGTTTGTTCTAATTATTGAGAAACTATCAAATTGACTTTGTTATTATATAATACAATTCTAAGTCATTATCAAAACACATAAAGCAATGTACCAATTATTCAGGCAAAAAGGTCAAACCCAACCTAAGACTTCACAGTTGGATTATTCAATTAGATAATATTGTTTACAAGGTTTTTGAGGCCTTCCAAAAAATAACTCAACTTGCTTAGCTCAACTTGCTGCTTCGTCGCATCAAGTAGCCTCTTCTACAAGAACTTTATCTATAACCTTAAAAAGCTCTTTAGTGGAGCCCGTTCGACTGCTTAAAGTAGTTTCTTCAACCTTCTACTCCGTAATCCTAGGTTGACTAGACACTGCTACTTAAGAAGGACTTGACACCTTTGTTAAGAATACCCGACCCCTCGATGGGAAGAAACTCGTTATTCTTAATATCCAAAGCAAATTCCCAAGCAAAGCCAAACTCATCACTTACTGTCGTGAGAGGGGAGGAGGATCCATGGCATCGTTTTTGAAGAGAGCACTTGCATCAAAGGGCTGAAGTTTTTCATCTTTATTCACGCTGAGCTTTGCCTTATCTTCAAGGCTAAATTCATAGCCAAGAAATTAAATTCCAACTGCTTCACTACTTAGTCGAATGTCTCTTGAGCATTATCTATGCTAAAAGAAATGCTCACCTCTATGAAAGCCGACGTGAGCATAAATTGTTGGATCACTTCTTTACGGATCCTAGGCAATACTTTGAAGAATTTTGAGTGAGCGTACTTCATTGTGCTATCATATCCCTTTGCTAGACTTGCATCAACAGCCTCTTGAATGGTTGAGATTGTCTTCTTCAGCAGCTTTTTGACCTGATTCTTCCCCTTCGCCTTTGCCAAGAGTTCAACATCTTTCTCCTCTAATTGCTTTGTCAGTTCAGCCAATCTCAACTCCAGTGACTGAACTTTTATCTTTAGCAAATCACTCTGCTCTTTCTCTAGTCTGGCATATTTTTTCTTCAAGCCCAGCCAGTTGGTTTCGTAGACCTCAAATTGACTATAGAGGTTACAACCCCACTGTTTGTCCTAAAAAATGGAATAACTTATTACTTTCCCAGTTCATATGTTACCCAGAATGAAATAAAAATCAATTCTTACCATGTTAACATGGCATGTGAAAGCTTTTAGCGTGGCTAGTTGCTCATGATTGTGCATCTCGACTTGGTCCCTCTTGAACAGCCCAGCCATCAACATAGCCAACAGCGCTATTGATGTTGCCTCGATGCCCATCATGGTTGTGTTGTTTGACAGCCCTACTTTCTCCTCGAACTAGGGCTCTAGGAATGTAGAAAGGTAACAAAATCGCTTAGGAGACAGAAGAGCATATGCTTCTTCCATTTGTCTATTCTCTTTCTCAATTACGGTTTTTTTCACAGTAGCTTCAGCTGTGGCTTTGATGACCTTTCTCTTTGGCTGAGGGGAGCTACTGGTAGCCCTTACACTCTGTGTCATTGGGGTTGGGGTGTCTTTCACAGCATGAGCGACACCAATGTCCTGCACGGCTCGTCAAGCAGCCGTTGCTTCCTTGCGCAATTGCAATTCTTGTTGCTTCCTTATTGCGATCTATTGCACTCAATTCATAATTGGTTGACCTGACAGAAAGAAACTTCTTATCAAATAAACAGCTAAACAAAAATTATCTTTAACAACAGTCGAAGGGTTAGTTTCTACCTAATTGTGCACTTGTGTGCAACCTCAACGTAGCGATTGATAACCCCACCATAACCAAGTTTTTTTCTCATATGAACACTGAGGTATCCATCTCACCAAATTCGAGTAGGTCTCGAACAAAAATGTTGCTCCATGAAGGATTCACAGTGATATCCAACTCGACCCTACCTCTCACCCATCCTCTCAGGATTTGGAATTCGATCCTAGTGGGGGGTCAAACATAGAAATACTGCTCTTATTTTTAGCCATGTGAGGATAAGAGAGCTCTAAAAAATTTCCTATGGGGTCACACGGTGAAGTAGTAAAAACCCAACTCCCTGACTAATCCCGACTTTTGGGACATTGGCAAGTGAAAGAGGTAGCTAAAATTGGCCAATGAAGGAGCCTCCTCGATGATACCCATTAACACAACAAAACTATACAAAAGGGCAAAAAAATTGGAAATCAGCTGGGTTATGTAAACTTGAAGACCTTTTGACAGATCGACTATAAGGTCGGCTAACAAAAATCTCAGACTGCATTTTAGGGCATCCTCAAAAATAGTAATAC
>JACGDI010005728.1:2847495-2858427 GCA_014898725.1 Jacaranda copaia | reverse complement strand
ACTCCACTTTTATGTTTTGCCCCCCACCTTTCATTCTATGATAGTGATGTTTCAATTGCATAAGAAAAAAAAGAAATAATGGATCAAAATTATTGGTTAGGCAGGAACATGCCGAGAAAACTGACCAATCACAAGCCGACACGTTATTCGAGGTGGTCTTGTTGCCTCCTACACAGTCAGGATAATTACATGCCAATTTCCATTGTTGCTTTAATATTAGCAGACACTAAAGCATGATAATTAGGATTGTTTTGTTTGCCGTAAAATAAAAACTGTGGCCATTAGTGTCATTTCATGAAAAATAGAAAGGTTGTTGGCCATGTAATTTGCCTTTTATCAGACCAAAATTTTGTACTCTTTCATCTTTTTACTATATATTATTTGATATTTCGATCCCTTGTCTCCTTCAAATTTGGTTTTTAGCCTACTGACAAAAATGCGATACTGGCAAAATGAGGCATGCCTTATTTTGAATTTATTAAACAAGGCTTTGTTTTATATGCGAAATATCTGAAAAAGTAAAAAATAAAATAAAAAAAATGAAGAGTTAATACTTTTTTAATATAATTTGAGGGCAAATTGGTGAGAATTAGCATGTTTTCACTATTTTTAGCCTTTTTCTTTTTCTTTTTTAAGGGAGTGATAAAAAACATTATTATGTTTTAGATCACTTGGAAACACAATTAAACGTGTAAACTTTTTTATTTTTTGGTGGCATTTAGATTTATTTATTTTGGGGAGGTGCTGCAAGTGCCACAAAAAGTTAAAATTCTGAAAGTGTGACGTTATTGTTTGTAAAGTTGCAAGAATTTTACTTCATCATAATTACTGTTGAAAGAATTTTGCAGTTTTTAATAACTTCATCCTCAATCTTTAAAATTTGGCATCAATTGTTCAAATCATTGTAAAGCTCAAGGGCCAACATTAAGGCACTATATGCAATATATATATATATATATATATATATTATTTTATTTTTAAAAAAAGTTACTTTTTAATTTTTGGCTCAATTCAATTATTTTAGAGTGTTCGTAAACAACGCTTCTCCATCTAATCCTCTAAAACCAAACAAGAGAAGATTAAAAGTTAAAAACAGTCCTCACTGAACTTCGATACTTTATTTGTTATTTTTAGATATTCTCAAATTTCATTACAACTTTCTCTACAAATTTTTCTAATTTTTTTTTTCAAAAGTCAAAAGCTCTCCCAAACACCAATAAGTTGATTTTAACACATTTTCTTTTTCTTTTCCAAAAATCTTTTTTGTTTCTGGCAGTTAGAAAGCAAATGGTATAAAGAATTCTTTAAGCCTTAATTATAGGAGTGTGATATGAGTTAAGTAGGTTCAATTATAGCTCGACTCAAATTTGATTTTAATATGAGCCGAGTTCAAGCTCTACTTTGGTTGCTCGAAAACTCGTGAGTTTTTTTATACTTTTAAATATTTTTTATATATTAATTAAATAATTACTATATATATATTAATAATTTACTTTTTTTTCTAATTTTAAATATTTATTATATATTTTTAAATAATTTAATATAATTAAAATTTAATATTTTATTTGAATTAAATTTTTTTAGTAAGTTGACCTCGAATTTGATTGATATTAAACTTGTGATCTTGAAATTGAGCCTACAATTTTTATCAAGATCTACTCATTTATGCTTCTACTTGAATAGTCAGGATTGCTAAAGGGCAATAAGTGCAAGAAGGCAGTGCCAGACGAAGCCAATTAAGGAAAAATGTAGCGAACTCATTGTATTGATTCATCATAAAACTAAAAGCATTCTATTTTTCTCATACGTTTCCTGGATGTTCCCGTGAGTTGTACGTTATGCACGTGCACTGATATTGTCTAAGCACGCATGATATTATACTGTTGTTGGGTTTTGTTTTTAAGTTTTGTGAGGAAAAGAGAAAGAAAAATGAACAAAATATAAAGCGCGAGGTACTATTGTTTGATATGATACTTTTTAGTTTAGTGCTTGTCTAAGGCTCCCCAGTGAGCATAGTGGTTAATGGGCCTATTTTTTGCCTGTGAGTGACAACTAATCAGTCCTCAACTCTATATTAGTTGGGCCTGATCCAGTCCTTGAACTTACCTTGGGTTGGCCCATTTTTTAATGGGCCACTCGTTAGTTAGCATTAGTGTTGTTAATGCATCGAATTTTGATTTGAATCTAATTCAAAATTTTGAATTATTTCAATTAAAATATAATAGATCATATCTGAGTATAAATATTTATAAATTGTAATATGAAATAAGTGAATTGGATATGAAATTAAACAATTTGATTTGTTGGAAATTCGAATACGAACTTTAATATTTTTTTATTAAATTAAAACCCTTATATATAATGTTAATAAATATTTTAAAATAAAATCTATATATTACATTGGTCTGATATCTATATTAACGTCTATATTATGCTACTAATATTAAGTTTTTAGTATAAAAAATGTCAAATATAATAATATATAATAATTCACATATATATTAATATAATGTGAAATAGAGGTTTAGTATTTAAATATTTAACTTTTGACTAATATATAATAAAAATTTGTTAAAAATTTAAATTTGAAGTAAATTTACTTTATAAATACAATATTTTTATACAATTAGAAAGAAAAAATATTAACTTAGATCAATTTTTTTATTGGATTTAAAATATTTATCAAATTCCCAAATGGAATTGACTACCAAAGATCCAATATAGGATATCATGTCAGATTCAAATATAAATTTTGATAATCAAATTCAAATTCGAATATAACTAATTCGATTCAAATATAGTTCCATAGTTAGCAAGCTTCAATTGAATGTTTGGAGCCCAAATTCATGACTATAGATTTATAATTTTCTAAGGAGGCAAATGTTAGGCTTTCTCAACTAAGGATGGATCAACTGGAGAGGAGATATTTTGCCCACCAATGAAAATTTAAATAAAAAAAATTTAATTCAAGTATTTTGAATTTGTCTGGGGTTTGTTTAGGGTTATTTGAAAATTAAGTTTGATTAGGATTTTAGTCTCTACAAAGATGTAAAAGGATTTTGACATTTTGCTGAACCACATAATTTATTTATGTTTTTAAATACATTCACATTGAATGTTTAATATGTTCAAACTTTTAACTTCACATTTTATATGTAAGACTTATATCAATAGACCAAATATTACTTGATTAAACCACCATACAATTGTATGCTTCTTATTTTTTGTTTGTTGGGTATTTTAATTTTTATCATTAAATTTATGGGTGCAGTTTGTGAAATTTTTATATCATTGTGTGCCCCATAGAGTTAAATTTTTCAATATTTAGAGTTCTACCCCCATTTTTCTTAATGATAAGATTTTGCTCCCCTGTTTCTTTTTCCACATCCTTATTATTTGTATCACAAGAGAGACACTGTATCATAAAAATAATTAGGAATTTTGATACAAATAAACATAAAACAAATCACAATTCCTTTTCAATAATTTTTTTTGAGATAAATCCTTCGCTATATATATATATATATATATAATAAGTCAAAAACAAAAATGAAGAGTGAGCTTTTTCTCAACCATTTCATAAATTGGAGAGTATAACTGATTGATATAAAGTGGAAAAAAAGTTGTAGAAGCCAAAAAGAGCCAGTGGTAACAAACTCTAAAATACACACACACACACACACTCACTTGAACTCATGGTTTTCACATTCCATCTCTTTGAAACTACACAGAAGGGAAGAACTTGTTAAGATTGAGAGGCAGAGAATAGAATTCTTCACTCCTTGTATCTGTCTTATAGGACCTGAACTTATCCCACCAATGCATCCCTCTATCCTTCCTCGTCGTGTTGTCTTTGGGAGGTAATGTTACATCCAAAACCAAAGCCAAAATTCCAGCAACAAATGGTTCAGACGAGAAAGGAATATTGATCATATCGTTGAACTGCCAAAATGAGCACAAAAAATTACAACATTTGTGTAAAAATTCCTAATAGGATCATTAGACGAGATAGTTTGAATCCTCTATTCCTATTTTAAATATTTCTTTACAAAAATGATTGATTTGACATCAGATATATTTGGCAAATATTCATTAAATTGGAATAAGAGATGAAATATAAAATAAAATAAAGGATCTAAAGTGCAGATGATCAAAAGGGCTTGTCTACGTACCCATCTTGCATTGGTGTGGACAGGGCCATAGCCTTTAACGGATTGGTACTCGTTGAAGTACTGAGGTATAGATAAGCCCATGAAGATTGAGAATGCAAGAATGAACTTTGTCCTAAAGCTATTCAGGTTGCAGAACTGGAGGAAACCAAGACCTCCAACACCTGCCCATTTTCATGCATAATCAGACTATTTTGAATTTCATGGGATAATCAAAATGGGATCAATGGTAATAACAGTAACAATTACATACCAACATAGGCAAACAGAAGGCAATATAAAGCAGCAACTATTGGTCCAGGAATTGAAGCAAAGACAGCACCAAATTTTCCTGAGATATTGTCGTGACAGTAAGCATTCAGAGATGAGATAAGAACTTATAAGACAAAAACAGAAAATGAATCCGAATACTTGCCAAGTATTGAGAAGAATATCATAAAACCAGCAGATATTTGTATCACTCTTCGGCTTCCAACCCGTGTCAACCCAAGCAAACCAGCATTTTCACTGTTCAAAGTAAGAATAAAGATGTCTTTTACACGAAAACTAAGTGAAGTTTCTTTTAAAGCAGAGTAGGTGTGCATTCGTGCCGAGTCGAGGCCGAACTTGGGAAAATTTTTGAACTTGAGGTTGAGCTCGACGAATCTTACATTTTGAGTTTGGATTCAACTTGATCAAAATTCAAGCTTGACTTGATTAGCACAAGCTTGAGTTTGAACTTTAACTCAAAATAAAATAATAATAATAATAATAATAATATATTTATTAATAAAATAAAGTATGATATCTAGTTATATACAGCCTTACGAGCCAAGATACAAGAGGATCAAGATCCACTCAAAATAGAGAACAAGTTTGATTCATCTTAACTCAAGTTCGAAACAGCTTGATCTTGAGTTAAGCTAGCTCAAACTTGGCTTGTGAGTTTTGCAAACTGGCTCGACTTGTTTGCAATGTTAAAAGAGGGCATATAGAGAGAAGATTCTCTTACACAGACACAGATGATCCAGTCCCAGTTCCAAAAATTCCAGATAACAGTATGCCCACACCCTTGAATCAAACAGTAAAAAAATTAGGCCAAAGTACAACTCAAAATTCACTTTTTGGAGGTTGTAATAAAGAACAGAAACAGCACCGGCTGAGTCGTTTTACCTGCCAGCCAACGCCTCGGCTAAGAACAGAATGTGGCAAAGGGGTTGCACTGGCATATCTTGACACAGCAATGAAAGCACCGGTCGACTGCCAACAGATTGAGAAAATATAAACATCAAGAATGATTCTACTGTCAAAAAGAACACTTCCGTTGATTCATCAGATAAATGCACCTCAACAAGAGCTACAAAAGAAGTCGCCATCATGGCGAACGATTCTCCAGCATTGAAAGTGGGAGCTCCCCATTGAAATGGATAAGGAACTCTGATCCTGCAAAAGAAGTTTAATTCCAGTTAACTGCAAAATCTCTTCCTATTGAACTACTAGGGCTCATATATCAGTTGCTGGTTCAGTTTAAAAAGACTATTATTTATCCTCACCAAGGAGCACCGCTTATGATCCCGGCTCGGTCAGTTCTGCAGCTTACTTGAGTTGCTAGCGGGACATTCTTATATGCTCCGCCAACGGTGAGTAAGTGGGCATATATCCAAACAATGACGACTGAGAATAGCACAGCAAACCGATCAAAAACGTTTCTCCCGCCTTTCATGAGATGGGGTAAGTACTGCAGAAGTTCATTCTAATGTTAGATATAGAGTTGTCAGAAAAGGGTATTTGCAGCAGAGGATGTTAATGAAATGTCACCTGTGAGAAGATCACAAGTAAGATAAGCTGAGGCAATCCAATCTCCACACATTTTGTGAGCTGGAATTTGTTACATGTTAGAAAAGCATTTAGTGGGAAAAAATGACCTCTAAACACTCGTTTTTCCCTTTTATAAAAATGTTACCAGAGGAAAGCCCAATTCATATAGCCCGAATCCTGTGAGAGCTACCAATGGAACTGTGGAAAGGGGGCTCAAAAACCTGAGAATTGAAATGAAAATGGAAATATTTTTAGCTAAGTTGCTATTTTTCTTTCCCTTTCTATGACAATTTCTCATAAATTTTCGCAGGCTTTGCATAAGAATCTTCACCTGGTAACATTCCGCCATAGGCCACTGAAGCCGATCACAACCTGAAGAGTGGAAGCCACAATCATGGCCCCCTGAATTCCTCTCATAATCTTTCTAAATTTCTGTACATGATAGAAATGCAGGCATCAAGTTAAACTAATAAGCTTTTATCAGGGGTGAAAGGATTATATGAGGACTCATAGATCACCTCCTGAGGATCCAAAACGTCACTATATCGACCGGCCAAGACAATCGACAAAGTTGCTGGCACAAAAGTGTAAGAACCCCCTATAACAGCAGGCAGTCGAGTCCCAAATAATGTCTGAGATAATGTGTTCAGACCAGCAACAAACTGTAGTGTCTGAATCATTAGAGCTTTCTCTTCCTAACAGGGGGTAATCATTTTTGTCTTAATAAAAATCTTGAAATGAGCATATAATTTGAAAATGACTTCTTGCAAAAACTTACTTTTCCTCCTCCCATTTGGGGAACCAGAAAGGAGGGTATGAGAACTGTTGTCCCAAGCATGACAAGAAAGTGCTGGAACCCAAGCAGGATGGCCTCAGCTTCATTCAGAAACATAAATACACAATTTGAAGATCTTAAAACCAGTAACTAAAATGCAATCACAAAAGACAACATTAAAAACAACAAAATATGAAACAAAAAATGCAAGAAAACTCACGCCAGGGAGGTGGGCTGGTAATGCAGTAAGAAACTCCAGGGAGCTGATCTTTGACTGGATGGGGCAATAATTCATCTTGTTTTGGTGGTGGTGCAGCTGCTCCACCTCCTGCCATGATTTCTTCTTCTTCTTTTTGCTCACTGTAAAAACGGAAGTACCCTCCGAACTATATTTGCCCAAATCTCCAGAAAAGACGAATCCCAATTATTATTACAACCTGAAATAACAGAAATATTAAGGACAATAATACCAAGAATCTCCCAAACTTGGAAATATCTCAATCCCCAAGAACTCCTAATGTCAATAAAAAAAAAGAAACCATACAAAGCTACTGCGGTAACCGAAACAATACTACTATTTTCTTTCTACCAGTGGGGGAAAAAAGTGAAGAGTGCTTCACAAGAAGCTAGGTGTGTTACAGCAAAAAAGGCCTAAAACCCTCTTCAAGAAATTCAAGAAAACATAAAGCAAATGTGAAAATGGGCCTAAATCAAGCTGAGCTGCGAAGAAAGAGGGAAAAAGAAAGAGTGAGTAAAGAGAAAAGAGCAAAAACGGAACCAAAAGTGGGAAAGAAATCAAATTGCTTCTCTGCAACACCTCCCAAGGGAATCTCTCTTTCTCTTTTACTTACATGCATTTGAATATATATATATATATATATATAATTAAAAGGAAATCTTTTTAAATCAAATTTTTTGAATTTTCAATCTTAACTCTTAAGCACATTCCTTTGTTCTCTTCTCACGTAAAAGATAAAGTTGATGAGCATCTGCCACCTTTCATAATCACATTACATATACATTATTCCATTTTTCTACAAAAAGTGAAGCATTTTTATATATTTTTGGAGCAAGTTTATCACTATATGCATGCTTGAATTCATTTGTTCATCACCCACATAGAGTCTTCAACTCCCACCCCAATCCACCCCACCTCTTTATATATAATTTTACATGTACATGCATGTATATTGCATTTTCAATTTTCTCTTTATATCATAATCTCTTTCATATCATATTTGTTTGTTGCCTAAATCAAAACTACCTTTTATACATGCATTATCTATTTGCATGTGCAATAGAAGATATCATACACCCGTAATACAGATGATTTAGAATGCACATTGCACGCCAGTATCATATAGTGCCATTAGCGATTTCATGTTAATTAATTGGTAGGATCAATTTTAGATATACTATTAAATTTGTACAAGAGACATGCAATAACAAGATTAACATGTCAAATCTTTCAATTTTGGTAGAAGAGTGGAGAATTTTTGTGTCTCAATTACTTTTTTCGCAAAGAAATAATGAATAAGTGATATTAGTCACTTAGCATCTATTCAAGCCAACTCATTTATAATAATTAGTATGCTAACATAAACAAATTGAAAAATATGCAATATTTTGAGGTATACTTTATATCATCTACCAAGGGGTAAAAAAAACAAATTGAATGTTTCAAATTTTTACTTCCTTTGGGATGTAGGCTAATAGAAGTAATGCCAACAAAAATTGGTATCTTAAGTAATTGGTAAACAAACTTGATTTATAAGCAATTGGTACTTCAACTTGATTTATGAGGTGGAGGCTTGTGTGCAAATACTCACCTTAGAATATTTAAAGTCCAAAAGCAAATCAAGAATTAGAACCCTATAAATAAAATCCATGTCCTAGGCCAGGAATTAGGTTCCAAGCCCACTTATTCAGAGGGCTGTCAAATTTTATACTGATAAAGTACAACCAAAGATGGACACCTGGCAGAACATAAATGGCCCACACTCTTGGACTCTAAAACTACAGTAGAAAAAGGTTGTGCAGTCCACTTTACATAGTTGTACAGCAAAGATAAGTATATACATGTTACTTGTGGGAGATCAAAGTATACTCTACAACTTTCCATTCCAACTTGGTCATTTTTTACAATTAGTGTGAGAAAAGTTTGATACATAATTGATATCAGAGACATTGATTTTATGCAGCATTTGGAAGCCAATTATCAAGTAGCTTAAAATTTTACTTTCCCTTGTACCCAAAAAAAGAAAGTCCAACTATCAAAATCCCACAAACATTACTGGCTGTAAAGCTACAATCTGACTCCTAAAGCTTTTGCCAATGGTTCATGCAGCATCTTGTGTGTGTTAACAGTTCTAAAAGCTACTTCTTTGTGAGTCAATGGTTACATTGTGTCGTATCGGAAAGTAAAATATCGACATCATAAATATTGCTTTATATTTAGTACTCTTGTCATATTTTTCAAACGAGTTAGGACTAAAAATTATTGAATGTAACGTGGCCAAAAAAAAGCTTGTTTCTTTGACCATCTATATTTTTAAAATAGCACTACAAAATTGAGAACATAAAATTAAAAAAAAAAAAATACAAGAAACTATGCAATTCACTCGAAAATAGCTATATTCACAAGAAGGAGTTTATTTACTAATTTTAAACAGATGAAAAAAGAAAAAGTTACAAATGTCTCCACGAGAATTATCAATTCTATACCCTCCATAACTAAGAAGTCTTTACAATCAAAACACTTGGACTGAACTAGAAAACCAAATCCTAAACAAACTAGAGTACCAATTAAATTTCATTGGCATGTAACTTCTAAAACACAATACAATGATTTATATGTATATATACCCTGGCTTCCCTCCAACTTAACCCTCGTTTTTGGGCATGTTTGATCACATGTAATTGGTATTTTCCTTTCAACCTAAATTAACAGGTCAAAGATTAGATAAAGGCTAAAAAGGAACTGCCAGTTTGTTTGGAACTGCGGAAATAATCCAGGATATAATGTAAATCTAAGGAGGAAAATAAAGAAGACAAGCTCCAAGGCCTGACATATTGTACACAGAATGACTTCAACAAAATTCAGTCATAAACTTAATTAGCATTTTGATAATAAAAATTAAGGTTACAAACTTGAAACACACTTGATCCGATGACAGCAATGATCTAAGCAAGGGAGCAGCTCCTTAGTACTCATGACATAAAGAACAACATCAGCCATTGCAAGTTTTCCCTCTGTTCCTTGGTTTAATGCTGTAGAACACTATTTCAGAATACAATGAAGACGTTTCCATAAGTTCATGAAAGTCAAGATAGTACGCCTTGCATCTAACATAGCTAGGATCAACTAGTCCCATAATCTGAAACCCTTCTCCTCAGCAGTCTCAGGGTTCAAAAGCAAAATCATTGCATTTGTCTGATGAGGTGAAGGAGCAGACATCATTGACCAAGATTCCGAGATTGTAATCTCTTCTTCTCAAATTCGAGCTGATTGAGGTAATAAAAGGAGTAAATGAGATGAATGTAACAAAGAATCTCGCACAAGAAAGCTTCCAGAAAAAACTGAAATTTAAGGTTCCAAAGCTACCATACCACTTTTCGGACCCGTTCGTTAGCAATAGGAGTTCCTCCAGTAACCGATTCCGGCAGATATGGGCTGCTAACACGCACTTCATTCATCACAACTATGGTGGTCTTTTCCCAGCGAACAGGCAGCCTGGTAAGATTAACCATTGGCATCACCATTGGAGACAGTGCAGTGATAGATTATAACAAATCACAAATAAAATAATAGTTGAAAGCTATTGGCAGCCATATAAATAATGGTGCTAATCAAGATGAGTAAAGTATAAGTAGAAATACAGGCCTCCAGCATGTCCCTGCTGTAAGGTTAGACTTGGAGAAAAAGTCGAGCAAAATAACACTCTTAGATGAGAAGATTCTTTCAATGAGGAGACAGAGAGGAACATATGGTTAAGGTTGAATTGCATTGGATTTATGGAACTAAGGAGGAAGTATAGAAATAAGATAAGAATGAGAATTATGAAAAACCACAAAGCAATCAACAAATACTGCAAAAAGTTTCACAAATTATCTTTGGTCAGGCAGAAATTCGACATAAAACTCAGCATGCTGTAGCAGTCAATTTTGATTAGGGTGAATTATATGATCACC
>JACGDI010005728.1:2833863-2847349 GCA_014898725.1 Jacaranda copaia | reverse complement strand
AAAAAAAAGTGAAACGTTGTAAATAATTTGAAAAACTAATGAACTTTTTATCACTAACCATATAGGGGGCTTCCATTATACTTCAAGGCTTCATTTACTTTATTAAGTGCAATGACGAATGATTGATGAAAATTGAAATCAAATGAGTGACAAGACTAAATAATCAAGCAAGCATCATGTACAAATGATACTTACAGGATTATTTAAATGATGTATTAGTCAATTCTAACCATCACATGTGTACTTTGATGGACTATTGTACTTATTAAATACATTTTACCAACATGCCCTAAGATTAAAAGATATATTATTGTGGGTATATTATTATTTTAATACGAGTCATTAATAAATTTAAGTATTTTAAATCAAATTATGCGATTTTGCAGGCCAAATTAATGATACAAACGAAACAAAAATATTGAGTATTTTCAAATAAATGTCATTTGTCCATGCACTTAAATAATTTAATTGAACTTTATTTTGCCATCTATGAGAATAGTTGAGTTAATTTTTACATATTTAATAAACTAATTTTTCAATATTAACATAGTTTTTCTGATGATAATAATCCATCAATTTAATTTTCATTTAACCATTAAAATAAGTGTCTTCATAGTTTTCCATATTGATAATTATCTATCAATCTAATTTTTATTTAATTATTGGAATCATATATATGCTTAAATTTAAATCAAATGATTTTGAAATTTTCTCATCAAGAAAAATATTGAAACATTTTAGG
Source organism: Jacaranda copaia (assembly GCA_014898725.1). Classification (NCBI taxonomy): domain Eukaryota; kingdom Viridiplantae; phylum Streptophyta; class Magnoliopsida; order Lamiales; family Bignoniaceae; genus Jacaranda; species Jacaranda copaia. The sequence continues at coordinate 2,846,607 of JACGDI010005728.1, read as the reverse complement.
GTTGCAAGGACAATTTGGACATTTTATTTTTAATTAATAATGAGTAGTTGAGGTTGGATGAAAACATCCCACCTAAGATGTGAGATGTCTCATCCTAGAGGGGAGGATTTTTCTATGGGTCACAACTATGATCATGGGATTTCATCCCCCAAAGTATGTGCGTTACTTGGTTGAATGAAATAGTATATTTAGCTTAATAACCTATAGTAAACAATGTATAACTGCTATAAAAGGTATCAATTTAATATATCAGAAAAAATATTATAATTCAGCATTTTTACCCTAATTAGATATAGAGGTATATATAATATTTATAGAGAGTAATGCAATTTATTGATAGCAAATGGAGGGGTAAACATAATTTTTGTGTCATACAATGGGTTTTGTTGCAATAGATAGATGAAATTATTTTTGCTATATTTACAAATAATGTTTGTATTTTTGTGAAATTAAACCTTATTCTTCAAATTGAACAGTTTTTATTTTAATCCCTTTATCCATTTTATCTATTAATGAACATCCTATCAATATGAACACTGTTTTGCAATGTTTAATAATATGCTATCTTATTACCACTCCTACCATTATCGTGGCCAATCTCTGCTTATGTAGATTTTTTATTGTGCAACCACTATAGGGGGTGTTTGCTATTTGATTCATCAATTAAATTAAAGATGAAAATAAAAAATTCAATATGAATCCAAATGAAAAAATTGGCTAAAAATTTAATTTGGTTTTAAGTATTGATTTTTGATAAAATTTGAACTATCTATAAACAATTTTTTTAAAAAAATCATTATTATAATTTTTCCCACATTGCTGCGGTTTGCATCTTTTTTGCTATAGTAAACACTTGAGCAACACTATGTAAAGTGCTTTCCCAAGAAGTCATGCAAATATTGTGAGGAAATGTGGGAAATTAGGGATTTTGTATAGACTTGGCTTAACGGTTATATTGAAAAAGATTTGGAATATTGGAAATACACACAAATATCATCTCTTCATGTGAAATGTAGTTACATTGAAGCCCGAAATGCATTTTCGTCCGTCAAAATTGATAAAACGTGAGTTAAATAATTTCTCGCGCATGGAAGCAAATTTTTGGAAGTTCATCAACGATTTTTTGAGGAAATCTCACCCAAACCCTAACTATAGCTCTAACCTCAGGAGATGTAGATATTATTTTGAACCAACACCGGGGAATTTGTAACTATGCTAAACCTCAGGAAGTGTTCATGTAATTTACTCTTAATTATTCCACTATCCTGGTGAAGTGACCATGATTTGGAGTGAGTAAAATTAGTGAATTAGAGAGACTAACTTCAACCCATTCCCCTACTTTTTCATCATCTTGGATTCTTTATGCATATTCGGTACCGCACACATTATAACGGACATGCAGATAAAAGTAAGAGCAAAACAAAGTTATTTTTGGAATCACATTCTAGCCAATAAACCAGGCAAATGCTAGTCAATGATAAGAAGATCTAAAGGGCATTTATCAACTAGTGGGTGAGCTCACTATGAAACATACTTCTAGTCAAGACCAATCTAATAATTTAAAGTACAAGACTATCAAATTTTATGTACTGCTACATCTCAAAAAGGACCAAATTGGACTGATCAGGTTACTACAAGAGAATCACAAGTATCTAACTAACTCTTTACTGCATTGACTCAACATGTATCAGTCAATTACATCGGCAAAGATTGATCAACATTTTTCTGCATGTTTAGATATGAATAACTTCTCCTATTCTCCATGTTTGCACCAAAAATACATAGAGAAAAGCAGAGAAGTACTATAACATGATCCATGCCACATTTAATCACATTAAGTATCTGTTCTAGACTGATGATAAATTGCATAATCCATTTGCTATTTCTAGGATGCGATGGATGTAAAAACAATTATATCTCACAAAAGCAAACGTATTTTGATGGAGAAAAGCTACTGAAATCAATAAAAAATGAAGCTATCCAGTAATAGGGATATGATGTCTGAACTTGACCATAGAGCATAACAAGATGCATATTAATAAACCACATCAAAGTAAACCATGTGATGTCCACGTAACAAAGAGTAAGATGTAATAATGAGAAAGAATCTTAAAACACAGAATATGAAGATTGAAACATATATGGATCAAGGTGAAGGATGGAGACAACGCCTTAGACATTCCAAACTTAATAATGTAAGATAAAGATCAAATCATTCACCCAGCTTTCAATCAATGGAATGATCAGTTGAAGCAGTACCAATCAGCAATGAGTAAAATTATATTTGATTAATTGTTTGCAAGGTCAAAGCAGCAGCCAATTTGTCTTTCTTCATTCTGAACTATAACACCTATTTTTAACAAGTCTATTTTGGCTATCATATTACAGCGATCTTTTTCTGTAGTTAGGTTATTAATGTTCTTGTATGATAGTCAGAATGAAAGGATATGAGAATCATATAAGCATGTCCAGATCAAACATATGCAGACGAGATACCATCTACGCAAGAACCCAACTTTTTTCACCAAGTAAAAATATTCCAACATAAAGAAATATACTGAGGAATTATCTTGAAGAATTGGGAATAAAAACAAACCAATTTAATAAAAGCTAAAAGGCACATTACGTTTTGGACAAAGCATCAAAAATGCTCTGCGCCTCAGCAGTAACACCCACTCCAATCCTCTCAGCATCGGCCTCAGCTTGTCTGCAATCGGTTAAAACATAACCGAACAACCAAATGCAAAAACCCATTAAAAGTACAAAGATTACTAAACCAAGAACAAAACCACACCAATATCCATGAATTTGAAAAAGAAAATCATAAAAATGCACAAGTGAGCTGGTGCTAAATTTGAGATTTTTTACCTTATAGCAGACTCTTCCCTAGCCTGAAGAGTGCTGAGATCAAGAAAACACTTCTTGACATCAAGTGGGTCTTCACCTTGACCTAGAAAGGTGAATTCTTTGATGTAATTAGCCTTAAGCAGCCTTATATTCCTCCTTGGCCCTGACCCAGATTTCACTCCCTCTTGTAATTTTCCTAGCTGAAGTTAAAGAATTTGCCAAAAGAGGATTAAATATGAAAAACCACAAAATTTTCAAAAGAATTATTCTTTAGGTTGCGAGTTTGTCCATAGTTAGTCTTGCTGTTACAGTTTAAAAAAAGATGGATTTTTGGAAGGATATGAAGGATGAGGAGGTTGGACTGGCGGTCAAAGCCGATAACTTGAGCTTCAAATTCTTCTCCAAAGGTGGTCTTGATTGATAGTATGCACCCCACAGCAAATTCTTCACCCGGTCCCTGAGCTTCCATTGCCGTTGCTCTGTTTTGGTGGCTGTCTGACGTTGATCTTTTCTCTTTCTCTTTCCTTTTTTTTTTTTGTGTTGTAAATGTTTCTTGTGGCTGTTTGAACATTTTGTCCATCGTTTTTGAGATGGAAGCGTTGGAGGTGAAGTGCGACATTAGACTTTTACGCGCAATTGTGACTCTAGTGATGCAAAATAAACTTATAGCACAAGTAAACACGTGAAATAAAAGACTAATTTTGCTAGCAAATATGCTCTTATTAATATCACAGAGTCAACAACCTTTTTCGTGTTCTGCCTTGAGGCTTTCATATGTGTAGGCTTCCTATTTTGATAGAAGTTATACCTCACATTTTATAATTGTCAACTCATTTTTTTACTTAATTGCTCAATGTACCGAATTACCCAATATTCTACTGAACACCTCTTATTGTATAAATTTATATTGACATTTATACCTTCAGCACATGCATTTACGAAGCAATTATTCTTCAACTCGATGACTTTTGTTCTTACTTGTTAGACTAGTGACACTTAGCTTGTTTAGCAATTTTTTATCAACCATATCGATACAAAGTTGCAGCTCGACTAACTGTTGAGACAATTCTGCTGTAGCTCAATTAATTGTTAAGACAATTATTGCATCTAATTATTGAGACAATGAAAATTCTGTTGCAATTCAACTAATTATTGAGACAACTCAATTGTAACTCAAATAATTATTGAGATAATTTTATTGTAGTTCGGTTAATTATTGAGATAAATCTATTGCGGTTTGAATAATTGTTGAGATAATTTTATTACAATTCAACTAATTAATGAGATAAATGGGTTAACAATTAATGTGGAAGCCATCGGCTAGTCAGTTATATTTGAACTTGGCACTTGGTTCAATTAATAGAGACATCTTGCATCACTAAAGTTGCAACAGTCAATCAATAAAATTTGAGGAAAAAGATGGATCAAAATCGTTCTCAAGATTGGTGACTTTGATCCATTGTTAGTGAAGAAATTCATCAATTTGCAGGAATGCCCTTAGATTCAAATAGCAACATGCTCCACATTTTTCAAAATTATCAGTTTAGTTATTAAAGTATGAACTCAAATTATTTAATACTACTCAAATCAATATTGGATCTTAAATTGCAGTTCTGAACTCTCATTTGGATGAATGTCTCATGTTGTCTTAATTGGACTAAAACTTCTCCTCTCTTCTTCTTTTTTTTTTTGGGTAAAAATTATATAATATTTTCCATAAAAGGTAAATTTATAAAACAGAAAATGTAGTACAAAGCTTTGCAAGATTGACCCAAAAATATGGTACAAAGCTAACTGATGACGGAAAAATCTGAAATCAAGACTCAAAAACCGTCCATCAGTCCACCAAACAATATCCTGAAAATAGCCCACATTTTCACTTCTGTTCGTCACTTCTCTTCTTCAATTCTCCCTTCCCGAATGGCAAGAACAGTTTCTGTCTCCATCTCCACAGAAGGCCAGCCCCACCGCCACCTCCACCACCTCTCCGCCGCAAAACACCGGCACCCTTTTATCAGATTCCCCAAACGCAGACATTGGAATCTCTCCCTCTCCCTCTCAGCTTCCCACTCTTCATCTTCGTCTTCCTCATCGTCACTCCAAAACCCACTTCAAACTGGGCGTTTTTTGACCAATGAAGAGCTGGAAAAGCTAGAGTTTCTTGGAAACTATAGCTATCATCAAGAATTGGAATCTGGCTTTCTTTGGGTTCGTGTAATGAGGGAAGAGGAGATGGAAATGGCTGTGACTTTACTCTCCGAGTCTTTTGCAGAATCAATGATGATGGCGACGGGTTATGTGAAATTGCTGGAGTTTTTGGTGAAGAATTACTTGATTGAGAGGAGAGAAATGATGCCTCACAATGCTACTCTTCTTGGAATTTATAAGGAAAATGGGGAGGAGGATTTTGAGTTGGCAGGAACTGTGGAATTGACTTTTGATAAAAGGGGTGCTAATGCTAATCCTCCGACCCCTGTGCCTCCCAAGAATTCACCATACATATGTAATATGGCTGTGAGGAAGCCACTTCGGAGGTATCTAGTCTTGATTTCAATAGTTTGGTGTTGTTGCTTTCTCTGTTCTGCCAACGAATGAGTTTTGAATTCTTAATTAGGTCTAAAAATGAAGTCTTGGTCATAAGGCAAATCTTTGAATTTTTTGTCCCTAAAGGACTGGCTGAAATGTTATGGATGCCACGCATTTACCTTTTATTGAATTTTTGTCTTCTTCTTTGTTATTGATCTATGTATTAGTGGTAGCAAGATGAATTTTGTGGGTGTCAGTTGTGCTTTTGGGAGTTATTTGCTCTTGGAGTTCTCTTTTAGGGGTTTTTGACTGTTGGAGATAAAACTAAAATAATGAGTTTATATTCCCTATACAAATGTGAGCACATACGATTTCATGTGAACTTTTGGCAACCTTTTTCTTATAAGTTGAGGGTTCATTGTATTAGGTTTGAATGCTCATTCATTTTCATATTGTAGCAATAACAAACAATTACAGGGTGAATTACCAGTTCTAGTGCCATGAACTAAAGACAATTATGCACTGTAAGCTAGGTCATCCGGACAAGTTTAAGCTCATACTATAACTATCATGACTTTGATCCAGAGGCGCCGGGCTTTGGCAATACATCAAGTTTCTTGCTTAAGGTTAAATTAAGAACTAAAATTGTTTATAAGGAAATATTTGGATATGTTACATGTTATGATGTTTGGATAATCCAATTGCATTGTTCTATGTTTTGTGCCAAACTAAGGAAGATAATTTGTGTCTTTAAATGGCTTGGGTCATTCCCAACTATATAACCATGTAACACAAAAACTGTGACAATTGAATCTTTGATCCACCCCACTGCCACTGTCACCTGAGACAAGCCTTCACTTGCGCCCTCCCAACTGTTGCCCACCACCCACCATCGACCAAATAGGTTTCATAGATCAAACAACTAACTTGAATATGAGAATACCTTTTCGAGACAAAGCAGTTTTTATGAAATGCATTTCTTAGCTCATATTATTTTGTTTTGAACAAATTAAACTTTACGTTTGTGAGTATTTAGATTGTTGCAAATTTCATTGTTTCGGACTCAGTATTGATTCTCAATCTATGTTGTTTTTGTCTTCAAATATAAATGTCTTCCAGGAGAGGCATTGGCTGGCATCTACTGAAAGCAGGTGAGGAACTTGTTACCAAAATGAGTTCCTCAAGAGAGGTCTATCTCCATTGCAGAATTATTGATGAAGGTCCACTCAACATGTATACAAAAGCTGGTTATAGTATTGTTAAGACAGATAGCATCTTGACCTTGTTAACATTACAGAGGCGTAGGCACTTGATGCACAAACAACTTCCTGTCTCTGAGAGTGCTACACTAGATAGTCCTAATGAGCAGCTCACTTGATCAGCAGATGTGTAGAAAATGACTTTTTGAGGTAAAGAGCATTGAGTTATGACTAAGCATTCATACTGCAGCTTGTTATGTATTTGCAATTTAACTATCTTTGTTACATGCTGTGAATTGTTGTTATACACTATACATGATCTAGGAAATAGAACATACCTTCTATTTATTTTTTGGTCCCTTGAGTCTTGGCCTTGAGATTCTAAGTGTTGAAGTCAACAATCAAATGGGGTTCACTTTATTTTACCACATGTTATATATGGGCCTCTGATCACTAGGCTTTATATTCCCAGATTCCTAATTCAGCTCTTTTTCTGATTTGGGTAACTTAATACTTGGTTTTATCTGTAAGCTTTTTTGTCTTTCTCAGCTTAGAATACTATGGTTAAATTTAAAAGTTTCAGACAACTTCTCATGTTAAACTTCTCTTATGCGCGAGAAAATGGAAAACAATATTCTTGTTATTTTCCCTTTTGATCAAGTTCAGGTTTATTGCACCAAAACATAGAATTTTTGGATAGTTGAGTGAACTGTAAAAATTCCATGTTTGCTTTATACTCTTGCATTTATGAGTAATACAGAGGCATTTTCCTGAAAAACGTGATTATTACAGTGGTTGTTATTGAGCCTGTGATGTTGTAATTTTCAATTCGTCACGTGATGCTGACATACTTGTTGTATAGAATCCATAGAGTGTTAAGTGTTCAACTGTCAAAGAAATTTAACGACCAAAAGACTATCAGAAGAAAACAGAATCAATTGTTGTAAGCATAACAGACACTCATTGGACGATATACTACTTGGGATTACTCTTGAGCTTGTACTACTATTACTCACTGAGTACTTTTAAATTATCCAAAAAAATCAAGCCATCTTGAACCTTCGTTGGGTTCTCTTAACACCTTGACATCACTGATGTGGGCCGTGGCTTAAAGTGCTAGACTTTAGCAAACTTTGAAAAGTTTTAGATTTGAATCCAGAGGCTCCTTAGTTGGAAAAACCTGTAGTTAACCACTCTGTAGCATGTCTTATTCTGTTTGAAACAGAATCAATAATTTTCACATCATTCTGAGTGTATGCATTGCCATCCCCAACCCTTTAGAGTTGATACAGAGGATCAGTTGGAGTTCTTTCACGCATTCTATCATTGAGGGCCTCTCTTGACTGTCTATTCGGACACAGCGAGATGCTAGGTTTGCAAACATCAATATTGACTCCATCGTGTATGAGCTCCGTCCCATTTCAGGGTCAATTACCCTTTTCAATTTCTTCTTGTCATTCAATAAATGTCTAACCTGTCGTATTTCATATAGACACACCCATTTACATTTGTAACTCATAATATTAATCTGGTTAAGTTCTAGTGTTTTATAGTACAATGATGTGTTGTCAGTACCTGGAGTACTAAGTTTTGATCATTTGGTCCTTGGTTCAGGTCCACAGCTCTTCTTCCAGTCAAAAGCTCGAGTAGAACGACTCCAAATGCATAGACATCACTTTGTAGAGTGAGTTTCCCAGTCTGTTGCCAAGGTAGACATATCCATTGCTCAGTCCCTCTTGTCATTTAATAAATTAAAATTAGAATTGGACCTTCCATTTCTTAGTTTCAAATTCCTTTCTCAGGAAAAGAATAACAAAGAAAGCAGGAGGAATGTCCTCCTCTAGTCCTTTAGGTAAGGTCCAACTTAGGGAAGATCAAGATTTGTGAGATGTAGAGAAAGATCTATAAACACGAGTGGGTAAACCAAATCTACTTAAATGAAAATTTGCAAGAAATATAAATATGTAAATTTTTTGAACCAGTAGAAACTGTAGAAGATATCCATTGAAGCAACAGCAAGAGAGAAGAAAAATGCCTATATTAAGATAGTTTTTTCACGTAGTTCTGCTATCTCCCAGTATCATCTTAGGCATTCTGTCTGATAAGGGATGCAAAAGTGGGCATAGGCATTGATACTGGGTGTGAGTGACTAACTTATTATATGCTCTCTAAGTTAGAACTACATATTACTGTTAATCAACAAGGGCTGTTCCTAGACTATGATCAATTAATCAGCTTTTTGGCTTATTTCTCAGTAAAGTAAACTATGAGTGGAAAAGTTCTGGATAGTTCTCTCTTCTGTCTTGATTTCTTTGTTTGGCATTGGGACAAGGGATAAACCATCTCAAAGCATGAAAAAGATAAAATTTGTCTGATTTTCTACTGTTTTGACTTGACTCGACATATACTTGCATGTGATGATTCTTGTATTCGAACTTGGGACTCACTAGTTATGTATCTTTCTCAAAATTATGCAAAGTTATAAATAATATGTCAATTTCTCCTTATGCGTGTTATTGGTATTGCTTTGAAAAATCTTTGCACATAAATAGAAAAATTTTCTATTATGATGCCTATTAATGGGAGTTATATATCTTTTTCCCTCTTAGTTTTTGCTTTAAATTTCAATTTCCTATCACTACCTAATATAGATGAGAAAGAAAAATAACCAAGATACAAGTTAAGTATATTTCCAAATAGAAAATTGTACTTCCATCTTTTAATCCCAGGGAGAGCCATACCAAGGTATACTCCGGATCGAAATAGCCAAAAGTACCAAGCACTGTTGCCGTCACACATGTTTCCTGGCCTTCTGGCATTAACTTTGCTAGCCCGAAGTCTGATATCTGGTCATAGAGCTTCTCATAATAAGTTTTGGGTTGCATATAAAAACAGCTCTTGTATGCATAGTGCTAAAAGTGTTAGAGAGAAAAATATGGAGTATAACTATTCATTCTTACCTTTGCTTCATAGTTATCATCAAGAAGAATATTGGTGGATTTGAAGTCTCTATGAACAATAGGAATTCCGACGTCTGAACTTGAATGGAGGTATGCAAGCCCTCTCGCTGCTCCAAGAGCCACTTTGAGCCTCAAAGGCCAATCCATCTTTATGTCGCTAATTCCTAAAACGTCATCAGTAGACTATCAGAGGGATCAAATGCAATAACCGGAAGAATTGTCCAATCATCAGCATTTAAATAACCAACCATTTAAGTGATCTTGTAGGTTCCCTTTGTGCATATATTCATATACCAGAAATCTTTGCTTCCCATCTGCACAATATCCTATTAAGTTTACAAGATTGGGATGATCCAATCTACTCAAGATATCAACCTCCACCCTAAATTCTCTCTCCCCTTCTGCTTCTTTGAATGGTGGTAGCTCCATTTTCTTGATTGCCACAACCTGTGATCCAAAAGTAGCTAGTTCTTATTATTCATATGATTTAACATTCAAAGAACATAGTTTATTAGATAAAAAACAACTTGAAACGATCTTTGTGAAGAAATGCTTTGTTAAAGTTAGAACATACCTCCCCGGACCTTAGAGTGCCTTTATATACTCGACCAAATCCTCCCTTCCCAAGCAGATTATCATCACTAAAAGAACATGTTGCCTCTTCCATTTGTTTGAGTGTAAATACTGCTGATGCATTTCGTCTTTTTGGTGGTGGATTTCTGTATTCAATTTGCCAACATTCCACAGGTTTGTATGTCCCTGAAAACCAGATTTTATTACAATCTTGGAAATGGAGTGAACATAATGTTTGAGAATCAGAACAAGAAAGAATGAAAAATGGAAAAAATTACAATGATTGATCTGATCCTCAGATTTGCTTCTCCTACGTTTGTTCCAGGCAGAGACTAATCCAAAAGGCATTATTGTTGCTTTCCTTGTGATCAAAATGGTTGTATCACAACATATGACCGTTGATTTCAGACAGAATATTGATCTCTAAACATCTCTAGGTATAACCATTACAGGGTTCTATCAAAACCTACTCTGATGATAGGAATGTGATATGCAGCCACACCACACTATACGGATGTTTATAGAGTATACGAGCCGAAGGCAGTATATGGAGAAACTTGAGTTGGGTATAAGTATAAACTGGAAATCTTGAGATTATGTTGTTAAGTAATATGGGAATCCTAACAGGAGTACATATAAAGCAAGTGAGAAGTTAGCTTTGTGCATACTTAGCTCCAACAACCAGAGGATTTCTCACTTGAAGAAAAAGAAAAAGCAACAGGGGACAAAAGGTGGTATTACTTACTTACCTTTTAAATCAGAAGTGGTGGCCCTTGTGGGGTATATCTGTGTTATGTTTGAAAAGGAAATACAAGCTGCTGCTACTTGTTGCATAATTTTCCTCCTTGGAAATAATTTGTTTGATGCAAAATGTAGTTGAGGGGTGATTTTCATTGATTCTGTATATCATTCTCTGCTTAACCTCTTAATTCAACCCAATGGCACGATCGCGGTAGTGGTTGTTCTTGAAAGGAACTTTTGTTTGTTAGAAGATTATTATTATTATTATTATTACAACTACTACTACTACTACTACTACTATTATTATTACTATTATTATTATTATTAATTAATTAATTAATTAATTAATTTATTTTGGTGGGGTGACGACTTTAGTATGTTTGAAGTGATTTCTATACAAGTTGTTTCCCTGAAATGTCGTATGGTTCCGTTGTCTATGTGATACATTTGAAACAAATAAACAGTTGGTTTATGTAAGTTTCAATTTTTTGCTATACTAGACTTCCAAGGGTCAAGAATTCGATCAAATCCAACTAATTAAGAGGCTGTTCGGATGAGCTTATAAATTTTTGACGAAGTATTCAGGTGAGTATATAAGCTCTTTAAAATGTTTAGAATCTTATAAGATGTTATAAATATTTGATAATTATTTTAAAATAAGATATTGTAAGTTTTCAAACTAAAATAGTATGGTATTATAAGATTTTTAAAAATAAGTAAGAAGTTCACAATTTATTTTTAAGATTTTAATAAATTGTTATTATTTTAATAATATTAATTGCAAAATTGTCATTAATAATATCCTATAAATTTTAAAATATTATTTTATCTAAACACTTTAAGATCTTATTTTTAAAATAAGATATAATGTCCTATATTATTTGGGTTAAGCAATCAACTTTCCCAAATTGTGGTGGAATTAGATTCTCAGAAGATATTATGTGCTATCAATGGTAAGGAATGTTTCTCTTTAGCCCTTGGACTCTTTGTTGATGATTGTAGAAATTTTAAAGAAGGTTTAGATTAAATTCTTATTTTCTTTGTTAAATGATATGCAAACACAATTGCTCATGCTATAACAAGGGCATGTGGTTCTATGTTAGATTATGGGGTATGGACTAGTAATCGCCCCAACTTTATTGTTGAAGCTCTTCAAGCGATCTCTATTAATGAAAATTAGATTATTTTGTTCAAGAAAAAAAAAAGATATGATGTCTTATAAGCTTAAAAACTATCATAAAAGAAATAAGAGGTTATGAGATATTTTAAATAAGTTTAGTCAAACATCCACTTAATACATTTTATAAAATATTTGAGAGCTTATAAGGTGTTGTCAAGTGTGTGACAAAATTAAATTTATAAATTTTTAGAATAAGATGTTAATATTTTGTGAATTTTTTATTTTAATAAAATAAAGAGTCAATTCTTTTGTAAAATTTTAAAGATCTCTTTCGATTTTAATTATATTTATTACAAAAATTATAATTATTAACATTTTATAAGTTTTAAAATTTTATTTATACAAATATTTCAATATTTTGTTTTTAAAATAAGGTATAACATTTTATAAACTTATAAGAAATATGTACTTATGAAACTTTTTATATAAATTTAGGTAAACACCTTCTGAATCGATACCACCGTTTCTAACATCTTTTGGTGCTGATTCTCACTCATGATCTAATTTTCTTGCCTGTACTATATTTACTACTATAATTTGAGATAATAACAAGGGAAGCAAATTGAATATTTGGTCCAACAATATTCTACAAAGTCAGGAAATGTGCATTTAATTCATTGAAGGATTTCTAAGGAAATGAAAGGAGAAGAGCACGAAATGTGCGTTGGAGGTTCTTTTGATAGGATAAATTAATACAGAGGAGCAACATTTTCAGAGA
>JACGDI010005728.1:2761049-2826536 GCA_014898725.1 Jacaranda copaia | reverse complement strand
GCCCATATACCGATGTCGGAATCCCTTCAAGGAACATCCCCCAATTCAGCTTAAATGGCTTGGTAGGCTCCCCTACACAAGCTCAGAACAAGTCTCAACTGATTGCATCCAACACGAGATCTCTTTGTCACGGACGGAATTGAAATTTATTTCAATTCCAAAACCAATAGCGTGCATCCCTGTCTGGAGCACACAACTCTACTCAAGAGTACTCATTCCCCACCGAAAAACTCAAATTCTCATAAAGTTGCTACATGGTGTCCGAGACTTCTGGTAGCTTCTCAACTTGAAATATCTGTTCCCAAGATGTCCAAGAAAAATTCTCGGATCTCAACTTTGTGCACCTCATGTGTTGTGGCATCTCTACGCCTTCCCACAATACGCTCACCTTTCCCTCATGGAAAGTTTCTCCTCAAAGGTGGTATTCCATCCACCAATAGCCATATTGCCTTGATCACCTCCTGACTTGCGGCCCTCCGCAACATGGTTGCTTATTCTCGCAAATGTGGTTCACTCAGTCCACCCGGCTCTCCGGCATGTCCCATCTTGGAAGTCAAGATGAATATTCAATACTGGTTTTCTTTTCAAATTCTCCCATAAAAATGGTCAACAGCTTGCTTGCCCATAAAACGTCTTAATGTGCTCATCGATTCCTTGCCTCATGCAATTTTCGATAGCCATGCGCCTAGCGCAAACAAACTGCCAACCAAAAGTAACCGAAGTTACCAACAGAGCTCAATTGTAGTCATTGACAAGCACAAAACAATCATGCTAATACACTTCATCCAATCATAACGGCCACACTGCAAATCGGCTAATAAACTTCACTCAATCTGCAGATAACAATAACTCGGTACTCTAGTAGAACTCTTCGAGTGTTACCGACCGCAACTGCACAATCAGGTTACTGAAATTTGCCCAACCGATATTTGCACTAAAACTCAGGTTAATAAGCTTCGCCCAAGCTATAGCCGTCAATAACGGTGCTTTCGGAGCCAGACCATTGCACTAAAAGCTCAGGCTCTGGAAGCAACACCTATTGCTCGAATCAGGATGCTAACTGATAGCAAAACACAATAACTGACATCCCAAAATCATATCTAATCCACAAACGGCTCATTGAAGCATTTTAAAGCCCGAGACAACAAGCCAACACAATCTGTGCTGCAAACCAGCATGATTCTGTTAAAAGTCCTGGGTTTCAACCCACTTGCTCATGTCGAGTTTGTGTGTAAATTCCCTATTCAAAGAGTATCTGGGTTCCGAAAGGTTGATCATCGGATCAGCTCAATCCACTTCCTGCCTGAATCCTCACACATAGTAAAAACACAGGCTCTGATACCACTTTGTCACCGACGGACTCTATCTTCCAGTGGAATGACTATCTGTCCATGATGGCATCTTAGGTTCCGCCCAACCTTCGATCTGCCAACATCTATCTCGAGTCTTTCTCATGATCCGTTATATATTTCGGATCAGAACACCTCACAGTACTAGCGTACTTGCCTATTTCAAATGCCCACAATCATCAGAGGCTCGCATCCGGCATGCTGAGCATGTTTTTTTAATGGTCCTCGACTAACTAGCATGCATGTCCTCAATCTAGGTCCCTTACGCGCACCTCTCGATGGAAAAAGAGCAATCTCGATCCATCTCGGCATTGAGGGTCATCTGTGTGCCCACAATGCAATCTTCATGCTCGTCACTCGCTCGGAGCGCTTAGACCATGCCGTAGCGCCCTTCGTTTGTGCCTTGCCCGAGTAGGGCCACGTGTAAGTCCAAGACTTATGTGATGTGCCATCATCTTATGTAAGTCCTGCACGGAGCATTGGACTTGATTTCCCTCTCGCTAGCATTATGCTTCACTATCCTACTATGCGGCGTCGCCCCACAACCGCATGTCTTAAGCCAATGGACCCCCGCAGCAAGGCTAGAACCCATAGCCCATGCTTAACGAGTTAGTTCATGAGACATTTGGGTGTTCGTCTCGATCACTCAATCTGCCTAGAGGTATTGCCCCATAATTTTTGAAGCCCGCTGGGCACAAGCGTTTCCACCTTACAACCTCTCGGCACCCTCCCGGACCCAACGTGGGCCCACCTGGCCCCACGCCACCCGTTCGGTACCAGACCCGTCTGGGGACTCTAAACACTCATATGAGATGTCTAGAGTCTGCCCTTGAAGGCTCCCCACGCCTTCAAGGAGTTGCCTACTTAGTGTTTAGACAGCACGGGGAGGACCGGCCGGTTGCCCATTGTGGCATGCTCACCGTCCCAACAGCCTTTAGACATACTTGTCCCCCTCATAATAAGCTTAAAAAAAGATTTTTGTTGTGTCCACAGTAGATATTGAAATGCTGAGCACGTACATATTTTCAAAAGTCTACCTCCCGACATCCAAATCACTCTCTGCTTGAACCGTTGGATAGCTCTCGGCTTCTACATTAACTCTGCCAAGTTCCAACCCTGTACGATTCTCCATGGAATAGGAATTGCCCTCGCAATACATTGGAATCATAACAATGCAACTACACTGCCGCATTCTAAAGGTACTCCCCGTTTCCTATCCAAACGGAACCATATACTGGTGAAACTTGGTGGAAACATTCCCCACACTCCAAGAAATACCCCACTGAAACAGTTTCACAAAATTCCTTTTCCAAGCCACTTTGCTCCATGCATCTTTGCGTTGCCGGTGCGTAGAAAGACCGCTCTCGGTTGCCCTTAATGTTCGGTGCCCAAACGGACACGGAATGACTTCAAACATGGTGGGAAGCATCCTCATAACTTAGAGAGTATGCCATAGAAATATTTTTTCAATATGCACCTTGTAAGAGTCTCTGTGCATGGGCCGTTTTCACCCTACCGGGTGAGCCGACAATGCCTTGTCGCTCCTAACACCTCTTCAAGTCACGGTCATCATTCTTCTCCAATGAGCGACCCGTGACACCACAGAATCTAATTGAAGGTTTTATAGAAGCAATAATAGAAGTTGGTTTAATTAATTTGGGCATGTTGAGGTATTATGTTACTTGGGAACGAGGTAGAGGAATGAAGCATTAGGTGGAAGAACATTTGGATCATGCCCTCGCTTCTTCTAGCTGGATTAATAGATTCACAGATTACCGAGTGACCAACATAAAATCACCTCTTCTGATCACTATCCCATTGTCATTGAAGCTCTCAATCCTATTTCAAGTACTCATAGTTGACGTTTTAGATTTGAAAATTTTTGGTTGAGAGAAGATGGGTGTAAGCAGATAGTAGCAAAAACTTAGATGAGGAATGAGTGTTTTCCTATACAGATTAAGATTGACAAATGTGGGTAGGATTTACAGAGATGGGCAAAGGATCTAAATAAAGGTTTCAAAAACTAGCTAAACATCCTAAGGCACAAAATGGCTAGACTTTGTGGGTGTAGAGATATATCAAGTATTATGGAATTTCAAGATACTAGAAGAAGTTTCTTTGAGGTTCTATATTAGAGGGAAATTTTTTGGAAGTAAAGGGCAACGATATTTTGGCTAAAAGAAGGGGACTTGAATATTAGGTTCTTTCACATTGTGGCTAATGGTAGGTAAATGAAACATTCTTTTGCTTAATTGAAGGATTCTCAAGGATGTTGGAAGGATTGGGATAATGGCCTAGATGATGTGGTATTGGGATATTTTTAGAACTTGTCTGTAGCATTTGAATGTAACACGAAATCGATTCTAGGTAATAGTGAGAAGCGAGTCTTTGATAAGCAAAAGAAATTATGTATGTTGAATTTACTCCTTAAGAAATAAAAAAAGTTTTGTTTCAAATGTGCCCTGATAAATCCCCAAGCATTGATGGTATGAACCTGAGCTTTTTTTAGAATTTTTGGCTAGTAGTGGGAAGTGAAGTTATTGAAGTTGAATGAATCTAAACTGCCAGATAGTCTAAATGAAACTACTATTGTGTTGATGTCGAAAAAGAAGAACCCTATACATATGACAGAGCTTAGACCAATTTTCCTTTGCAATGTCCTCTATAAAATTATGTCAAAAGTCCCAGCTAACCATTTGAAATGAATTCTTCTAGATATTATTTCAGATGCCCAAAGTGCCTTTGTGCCAGGGAGAATGATTACGGATAATATCTTTATAAGTTATGAAGCTATGCATTTTTGAATAGAAAAAGATAGGGGAATGAAAGTGTTGTGGCCTGAAAGCAGATATTAGCAATTTTTATGATAGAATAGAGTGGTGCTTTCTAGAGAATATTATGCTTAAAATGGGTTTTGCTAAAGAATGGGTGGACATTATGAGTATGTGTATTAGGTCAGTTTTATAGAAGGTTGTGAAAGTGAATGAATTGTTGGGGCCAATTGTACCAAATCGAGGATTAAGACAAAGGGATCCTCTCTCTCCATACTTATTTATCTTGGGTGCAAAAGGAGTCTCGACCACTTTAAATCATCTTAGTAGCCAAGGTAGAATTCATGGAATCAAAGTTGCTAGAGGAGCACTTACTTTATCACTTTTTTTTTTGCCGATGACAATTTTTTCTTCTTTAAAGCCAACCTTTTTGAAACTTTGTGTTTTGTTGAGACTATTAAGGAGTACGAACAAGCTTCTAGTTAGATGATTAATATTGATAAATCTAAGATCATTTTCAATGCTAATGTTGATACCCATTAAAAAGAAGAATATGTTTAAGACTGGGTATTTAAGAGGATGAAACGCAGGCAAAATATTTAGGATTGCTAGCATTTGTGAGTCAAAATAAAAGAGAGGTCTTTGCTTTCATTCAAGAGAAAGTATGGCAGAGAATTCAAAGATAGAAAAAGAAAATGTTATCTAGAGCAGGAAAGGAAATTTATTAAAGTTAGTTGCCCAAGCTATACCAAACTTTGCTATGAATGTATTTCTGATGCCAATTGAGCTTGGTAATGAGTTTTAAGGGTTAATGAATGCTTTTTGGTGGGACTCAGGATCAAATGAAAGGAGAGGTGTCAAATGGTGCATCTGGTAGAAGTTCAGTGTTCTTGGAACTATGTTTCACTACAAGTTGCTAATGATGGCTCAAAAAGTTTTAGTTGCTCTTATTGTGGATTTGTAACTAAAGGAGGTGGCATACATAGAATGAAACAACATCTTGCTGGAAAGAAGGGTGACATTAGACCTTGTAAATCAATTCCACCAGATGTTAGATATCAAATGAAAGAATCACTTAAAGGTGTTGTTGAAAAGAAAAAAACAGGCACAAGAAAAGTTTGAGATTGAAAATCCATACGGTTCTTATGCTTCACAAAATGAAGGAGTTGTGCCCTCTAAATTTTTTGACCTTGATCAAACATAGGAGAGTAGAGGAAAAATACTTCAAGTTGGAGCTCTATTTATACAAAATCATAGGGTAAAGGAGTTGCAACAATTTCTAATACTTTTGCTCCAAGGACAACTCCAGGCTCCCAACCTACCTTGAAAAGTGTATTGGCATCAAAGAAGGCTATGCATAGAGCTCACATGACTATAGCTAAGTTCTTTTATGACACTTGCATTCTAATAAATGCTACAAATTCCATCTATTTTCAGGCTATGTTTGATGCAGCAATTGTAATTAGATCGGGATTCAAAGTTCCATCTTACTATGATCTTCACATTCCACTAGTATGAGATGGAAAGAAAGAGGTTCAGTTGTTTATTGATAATCTTAGAAATGTTTGGGAAGATATTGGTTGCACTATCATGAGTGATGGTTAGTTTGATGGTAGACATAGATCAATAATCAATTTTCTTTGTTTACTACCCGTGTGGAACTGTGTTTTTGAAATTCGTTGATGCATTTGATGCTGTCAAGGATGCACAAATGTTATTTGGCTTGTTTTGAGAAGTTATTGAATGAGTTGGTGTGAAAAATATTGTTCACATGGTGGCTGGCAATGAATCTAACTATATAGCTGTGGAAGATTGATTAGTGATGAGTATCCTAGTATAAATTGGTCTCCTTATGTAGCTCATTGTTTGAACTTATTGATGAGAGATGCAGTTGAAAGAAAAGATGTATCTGAGCTTGCCAAAAATGCCTCAAAGATATCAAAGTTTGTGTACAATCACACTTTTTGGTTGAGTTGGTTGAGAAAAAGGCTTGATTGGACAGAGACTATGTGTCTAGGTCAAACGAGGTTTGCAACTACTTTCCTTACTTTGAAAAATATAAGTCAACACATACATGATTTAAAAGCTTTGGTGAATTGCAAACAATTTAATGATTCAAGATTGTTTAGAGAAAAGAAAACAAAAGAAGTAGTTTCCATAATTTTCAATCGGCAATTTTGAAATGATTGTAGTGTTGTTGTGAAGATTGTGGAGCCTATGATGCGTCTTTTGCATATTGTTGATGGGGATAGAAAACCCTTTATGGGGTATGTTTATGAGGGCATGCTCCGTGTTAGAAAAGGAATCGAATTTGCTTTTAGGAATAGAAAATAGTTATATAGTGAATACACAAAGCTTGTGAATTTGAGATAGGATAAGCATTTGAAGAAGAGTATCCACACTATTGCATATTGGTTAAATCCTGCTTTTTAGTATGATCAATCATCCTTTTGCCAAAAGTCTATAACCATGAATGGAGTGTATAATATGATTGAGACAAAAGGCATGAGGAAAAAAAACAAAATACATTGAGGAAATAAGGTTCTTTTGAGATTGTTTAGAGAGCTTTGGACAAGAACTTGCCATTAACTCATGCAAGACCACTCAACCTGGTATGTTTTTGTTTTTCAATTCATATCTAATTATATAATTTATTTATTTTTTAGCTAAAAATCTTATAAGCATATTTTTTTCTTTCTTTGATTGTCAAGATAAATAGTGGAGATTGTTTGGTCATAGTCCACCAAATTTGCAAAAGTTGGAAATTAGAATTCTTGGACAAACAAGTAGCTCTTTTGGATGTGAATGGAATTGGAGTGTTTTTAAGTGGATACATTCCATGAAAAGGAATTGACTTGAACATCAAAGATTGAATGATCTTGTATATGTTCACCACAACATGAGGCTTAAGTAAAAGTAAGCTACTTATTTGAATATATACATAAGTATTATCATTTCAGAATGCATGTTAATTTATTTTTTATGTGTATATCTTTAGAATTGCATCAAAGGAAAAGGATTATGATCCAATTGACTATCAAAGCATAGGAAAAATTGATTTTTGGGTTGTGGAGGAAGAAGAAGAACCTTTTCTTAGTTGTGAAGAGTTGGAAAAAAAACTCTATCAGGATTTAGAAACTCCAAGACTCAATTGGCAACAACGACGTCCTCTAGACGGTGAGTATGAAACAAGCTATAAATATACATGTTATATTTTTATTGTGAATGTAAATTTAGTAAGTTAGTGGAGTAGATTTTTATACTTTTTTTCTTTTATTTTTGTGTAGTTGATGAAGAAGAGCAACTACTATGTGGTGTCTCTGAAGAAGATTTGGATTTAACTTCTTTTGAGAGCATGATTTTTGGTGGAACAAACTCACATGATGTTGTTGTTGGTCTTGGTACTAGTGCTGGAACTAGCAATGAAGTTCATGAAAATCTTAATGATGATGGAGAAGACAATGAGGAGTGGCTTCGATATCATTAAATTATTTATGTGTTTAAACTTTAAACTTGATATATTTAAAAATTTAGATTGTGATTTGTGATGTTAGAGAATATTATTTAAACTCTTTATATTTTATATTTCGATATTTTATTAATTTTTAAGTAATATATATAATATAAATATATATTGTGTAATTATAACGTCACAACTTAATTGCGGTTCAATTATGGTCCAACCAACAATTGAGTGAACTGTGAATCGGTATGTTTTTTGATTCAATGAAAGGTCTGATTTTTTGAACACTAACTATAGCTAGAATCAGAGTTACAAGAGATTTTGAAAATCGAGGATTGGAGTAGGAAAGAAAGACCATACCCTCGGGGACAGAGTAGTACTGGTAAAAAGCAGCCAAGGTTATAGGTTGGAGGCATTCCCCAATGAGCTCCTCAAATTGATAGGATGACAAATCTGACCTAGGATAGGGCACTAATACAGTGTGGATTCTATGGGGCACTTGGCCATAAAGAAGTGGAATGTAGGAAAAAATAGGGCAAGTGTTGATATTGTGGAAGTGACTGACACTTCATGAAGAATTATCCTAGAAAGAAAGGCCCAATGCCTGCAGGGAAAGGAAAGTGGTAATAGGAGCTAGCAGAAAGTAGAATGTATGGGCTCGTACCTATTCTCTGATAGGTGAGGATGCATCAGATCCCAACGCGATGGTAGAATGTATGGTTACTATCTCTGAAACTTATGGTAAAGCATTATATGATCCTGGTGCTTCACATTATTTTATATGTGTTGTATTTTCTCAAAAATTAAATATGCAACCCGAGACCATAGCTTATCAAGTTAAAGTTTAGACAACCTTAGTAGTAAGGTTAATAACAGATACCATGTATTGGGATTGCTCAGTTATGATGAGGACTGAGTATATCTAGCCTATTTCATTCAGATGCCTATCCAACATTATGACTTTATACTTGGAATGGATTGGTTGTATGACCATCAGACGTAGGTGAACTGCTACACCAAGTGCATTACACTCGAAGAAAGGACATCAATAACAATATGCCACTATGCAAATAACACTTCCTCGATACCCGTTATATAAGTGCTAGAGGCCAAATAGATTTTGAAGGAAGGCAGACAAAGATTCTTGGCATATCTTATTAATAAACCTTAAGACATAGTTAAAATTGAGAAAGTGAAAATGGTGGCTGAATACCCGGAGGTGTTACCTAAAGAGTTGAACTCGCTACCTTCTGATAGAGAAATAGAGTTTGTTATTCACAATCTTCCAAGGACCATAGTTTTCTAAAAAAATCCCTACCAGATGGCACCTACCAAGTTTAAAGAGTTGAAAAGCCATAAAGTTCATTAGACCTAGCACGTCCCCTTGAGGAGCCCAAGTACTATTCATTAAGAAGAAAGTGGGTCTCTAAGAATGTGCATTGACTATAGAAAACTGAATAAGGTCACTATCAAGAACAAATAACCCTTGCCACATGTAGAAGAATTGCTTGACCTTCTGAGGGATCAAAAATCTTCTTAAAATTGGATTTGAGATAGGGATACTACAAGCTAAAGATTAGAGAAGAAGATATTCTGAAGACGACCTTCAATTCTTGATATGGTCATTTTGAATTCATAGTAATGCCATTCAGTATGACTAACACCTTTGTGGCATTTATGGATTTGATGCACTGAATTTTTAGACCATATTTGGACCAATTTGTGGTCATCTTCATCGATGATATTCTGGCATTTTCCAAATCCAGAGAAGATCATGAAAAATACTTGCATATTATTCTTAGAACTCTGAAGGAACATCAGTTGTATACCAAATTCAGCAAGTACAAGTTTTGGATGGAGAAAGTAGCCTTTCTGGGACATGCATTACTTAAAACGGGATAGAGGCTGATCCCTTTAAAGTAGAAATGATAGTTAACTAGAAAAGGCTAAAAAATGTTACTACAGTCCGAAGCTTTCTGGGATTGGTCGGCTACTATCAAAGGTTTGTTTAGGATTTCTCTAAGATAGCTAGTTTGCTGACCAAGTTAACTCAGAAAAATCTACCATTTGATTGAAATGAACATTGCGAGAGAATCTTCTAAGAATTGAAGAATTGATTGACTAAAGCTCTAGTTCTAGCCTTTCCAAACGGCTTGAAGGACTTTATGGTGTATGCAGATGCTTCTAACAAAGGGCTAGGATGTGCGTTGATGTAGAAGGGATGTGTCATCGCTTATGCATCTAGAAAATTAAAATCACATGAGGAGAACTACCTAACTCATGATCTAGAGTTAGCTACAGTCATTTTTGCATTGTCAAAAAGGAGGTGTTATTTCTATGGAGCTACATTTGAGGTATATACAAACCACAAAAGCCTCAAGTATCTATATTTGCAAAAGGACCTAAACATGTGACAACGTAGATGGATGAAGTTTCTGGGAGGCTATGACTTCTCAATCATCTATCATCCCAAAAAAGTAAATGTAGTGGCTGATGCTTTGAGTTGGAAGGTGGAAATGACTTCTCTACAAGGAGCATATGCATCTGAAAGCTTGAAAATAGGTGTTGTGCTAAGATTAGAATAGCGAGCTTGGGTTGTAGGAAAAAAGTGTAGCCCAAATTATATGATGAAATAGACGAGCCCAGGCTATTGATGGGTGGATGTTGAAATAAAAGGAAATGGTTGAAAGTTTTGAAGAGTCTTCATTCAACATTGTAGCCAAGGTACCCTTTTCATCTTTTGTTTCGTAAAAGGATGTGTGTGCCAGAAGAAATTAAAGAGAGATTATTAGATAAGGTACACAAGACGAGATATAAGATACATCCAGGAGGCATGAAGATGTATCGGGATTTAAAGAAGCAATTATAGTGCAAGGGAATGAAAAGAGATGCTGCAAACTATGTGAAAAAATGTTTGACCTGCCAGCTGGTGAAAACAAAGCATCAACAATTGTTAAGGTTGCTACAACCACTTCTAATTCTTGATTGGAAATAGAAGTAGGTCGCTATGGTTTTTGTAACAGGTCTACCAATATCTCGAGGAGGTTATGATAGCATTTAGGTAATAATAAACCAATTGACCAAGTTTGCTCATTTTCTGCCAATTGGGATGCAATACAAGGTTGGATAGTTGGTGAAATTATATATTAAGAAATTTGTTAGACTATATGAAGTTTTGACCATTCTTATATCAAACCGAGACCTAAAGTTCACTTTGAGACAGTAGAAAGATCTATAGGAACATTTGGGGACAAGATTACGATTCAGTTCCTCAACTCATCCACAAATAGATAAATAGTTAAAAAAGGTTATCCAAATCTTAGAAGACATGCTACGAACTTATGTCTTAGATTTTGGTGGAAGTTGGACCTGACATTTTCCTCTGATTGAATTTTCCTATAACAACAAATATCAGTCTACTATTTAGATGGCACCATATGAAGCATTATACAGCAAGAAATGTTAGTCGCCATTACATTGGAATTTGGAAGAATATAGAAGTAGCACTGAAAAGTCTTTGAGGATTATAAGGCCTGAACTAATTGAAGAAACTATTGAAAACGTGTAGATAATTAAGCAGAGGATAAAAGTTTCCTAGGAATGATAAAAGAGTTGTGCAGATAAATGAAAAAAGGATTTAGAATTTGAAGTTGGTGACCAAGTATTTCTCAAGGTATCCTTGAGGAAAAGGGTTAGAAGAATTGGTAAAGACAGGAAGCTTAGTCTGAGATATGTTGGAGTTGGACCCCACGAGATATGTGAAAGAATTAGACCAGTAGCTTACCATCTAGTACTACCCTAGGACTTGGCGAGAATACACGATGTCTTTCACCTGTTTCAACTCTAGAAGTACTATCCTGATCTTTCTCAAGTCATATCATATGAGCAAATGCAATTGAAAAGCAATGATGTACAAAGAACAGCCAATTCGTATCCTGGATCAAAAGTTTCAAGAGCTTAGGAGTTGGAGGATTCCTCAAGTAAAGGTGTTGTAGTGCAACCATAATGTGGAAAAAGCAACTTGGGAATGAAAAGATCTTATGTACCAACAATATCCTGAACTCTTCTAGTGTTCAAATGAGAATCTGTAGATCAGATTCTTTTGAGGGGGGTCTGTAACACCCATGGGAATTACATGATTGGTAGAAATTTTATTAATATTATTTTGCTTTTATGAATTTTAAATATTTATTTACTTTTGAAAGTTTTGGGGTCAAATTGCAATTTGAGGAAACCTAATTGAATAACATTTAAAAATTTTTGAGGTCAAATTGATAATATTTATGGTCAAATAGGTGAATGTTATGCACTAACTAAGTTTAGGGGTTGAATTGAAATTGCTTAAAACTTTGGAGGACCTAATCAAAGACTAAAGCAGAGTTTTGGGGGCCAAATTCTAATTTTGGAAAAATGAATATATATAACAAATTTTCCACTAGTTTTTTTTCACTTTTTTTACACGCAACCTATCTCCCTCCTCTTCCAGCGACTTGCTTTGGAGAACGGCGAAACCCTTCAAGCTGTATACCATTTTGTTCCTTTTAACACAAGGAACACATTGGTGCTATTTTATTCCAAAACCCACTGGTGGAAAGGCCAAAAATTGATCTAGAAGACACGGCTACGATGGAGGTGGTGGTCGCAACGCCACTAGCAACTGAAGTAGCAACCTGGGTGGTGGTTCTGGTAGAGTCTAGCTTGAGGAGCATGATGGTGACCTTAAATTGGAGTTTGGCTTGGTGGTGGAGGTAGAATTAAAGAAAACCTTCATGGTGGCGAGTGGTGGGCTAGAATTTTAACGTTGAAATTGAAGACCTTCCCGATGCTGAAGCTTGCAATTGATGTGTGCATTGGGATTGTGGTGTTGAAGTGTATCGATTGGTGGTGGTGGTGGTCATTCTCAATGGTGGCGCTGAGACAGTTTCATCATCTCATTGTAGTGGTCTCGTTGGCAGTGTTAGTTTGTGGAAACTGAGTTCTGATAAGAAGCTTGGTATAATAAGTTGGAATTGAACTTTGATATTATTAATAATGTTCATGAACATATTTTACCCAACTCTTGTATTTATAGTACGAATAGAGAATTTGATATAGGATTTGGATATTTATATCATGCATGGACTATTATAACTTAGTAGGCCCATATTCGTATTATTTATGATGGTTTTGGACTAATTAAGTTAATTGAAGGATTAAACCCTAATTTCGTTGAATGAGACTTAAGTGGAAAATTTGATTATTAAAGGTGATTTGACTGCTATCATTGACTTGGTATAATATTGCGAGATTAATTATGTAATTAAGGATTTGATCATATATAAACCCTGTGAATATTCCATAATAATGGCGTAATTAGTGTAACCCATAACGTTAATGCCGAACAAACCCTAAAACTACCATATCAATCAAGTAACTATTGATTTCACACTGTTAATAGTATAATTGTAATTACTAGGGTCAAGTAAGGATTTTGACAGTAAATTTACTCTTTTGGTTATGTGATAAAGAATTGGGTCCCATGGATTAGTAGGTTGGTTGTGACTGTATTTTCTGAGGATTTGGAGGTAAGGGTCTATCAACTTGGCACTTGCTTACACCTATGTGTCTTTGTGATTAACCCTTGAGAGGGTTAAGTTGGTTTTTGTATTGTTACTGTATCTTGATTATGGAAATCTGTGAATTGTTTGAGATTTGGTTTGTTATCCATTAATTGATGTGTATACCTTTGTTAGGGTTGTTTCATTGATTATGCTTTTGATAAGAGCTTAGCATGTCTGTTCTGGCACCCAGATCTTTCCTTGTCATGTTTGATATCAATTAGCTTGATTTCGTACTGTTTATCATATGTTCAATCTTGTTGACTTGTTTGAGTCTGTCCTGTACGTTATTGATTCGCCTTATCGGCAGTCTAGTACCATTTTGTGTTGTTATCTGTTACCTTGTCGGCATATTTATTTACCCATTACAGCATTATGTGGCCTTGTTGGCTTATTCAGATCTGTTTATAGGGCATTGTCTCCCTTTGCCGGTAATCTATTAATTGATACTCGATATATGTACGGAGATTTGTTGGGCTAAGTGTTGATCCTAGCGAGATGTTTGGATATATAGGACACGCCAAGCTGTCCACTTAGGTGTCAGCAATATGCTAAGCGATCTGCTTAGGTATCCATGATGCACTAAGGGATCCCCCTAGGCATTAGCGATGTGCCGTGCGGTTAGCATGGGCATATGCCTGTACCAAGCTGTCACATTTGGGTAAGTTTAATCCATTGGAATAAAGAAATTTGATATGTAAGAATCTGATATGATCTATTGGTGTGCATATGTTATTTGGGTCTGCTTGCGTTGACTGTATCTTGGTTGTTTGTAATTTGATCATGGAGCACTAAGGAAGGAGAGATTCCTATTTGATAAACTTGTTAATGCTTGTATCTTGATATGTTCATGTTCTGACTATTAATTTATGATATGTTGAGTTGTTTCTTCCTTGACAGATCCCTCTTGATTTATTATTGAAATTATCCCTCACAAAGTTCTTTGGATTTATCCTCCCGTATTATTTTGATTTTTCCCATATAGGATTGGGTGATGGAAATGGACCTCAGGCTTGGACTAGTGAATATTTTGTAATAGAATGGGTGTTTATATGTGTTTGTGGGTTCACAGGGACATTATATTATGACTTAGAAATGTGTGATTTGTTAAGATTGAAACAATGATCTGAGGTATGTATATGTTATGTTGAATGTTAGGGGATCACTTATGGCATGTATTTAGCATTTTTGTTGAAGTTTGTTTAAGTTGGAGTTTATTATTATCTTGAAGAGTTTGAAATTTTGCTTATAGGCCTATTAGTTGTTTATGAATTAAGTAGTTGAATTGAATTGAAGTGATATGTCAGTTTAGGGACTATGGGATGAGGGAATGCAAGATTGCCATTGCTCATCAAAACCTTGCTCCGTACAGCAGGTTTAAAGTGCCAATTATGATGACACTATTTATTGGCTGTTTAACTAATAAAGTTAGGCAATGTTATTTCAAGAAATAAATATGTGGGATAAGGAGAGAGATTTTGTCAGGAACTTTTTTAATTGCAAAAAAATTATTATAATAATTTCTTGCTACAATAAATTTAAATACATAGGTGCTATAGTACGTAGTCAAATTTAATATGCATATATTCTTTATTTATTTCTTTTTTTATTTAGCAGAATAAGTAGTATTAATAAAAATTATTATATTACTAGTATAGATGCTATTGCTTTATCATTTATTCGTTGATAGACGAATCACATAGTAGTAGACATGCTACTTCCATATCATTTCTATTAATTTTTTTCTTCACCTAATTGTACAGAATTTTGGTGAAATTATGGGCTTGTTTGTTTACAGGGTATTTGGTTTTATTTTCAGGACTCATTTTCATTTTCAACCATTTTTCGAAATTGAAAAGTTAGTTATAATTTTGAAATGAAAATAAAAATGTGTTTAGATGAACTATTATAAAGTAATGAATAGAATATGTATAAAGTTGAAAAAGATAATTGATTTATGATTTTTTATGTTTAAAAAAATTATTTTTTGAATATATATATTTTATTAATTTTAAAATAATAATGAATACTTCATGTCAAATCAAATTTGAATTTTATTGATGTGATAATGAAATAATATGATATGTTTAGAAGGAAATTGAAAATGAAGATAGGAATATTTTGGTGACAATAGAGAGAAAATGAAAGTTTTTATTTTTTTGTCTAAGTTTGGTTTCATTGTGCCAAAACAAATTCATTTTGGCAAAATGTAACCAAACATATGCATAACTTTTTTGCCAATACATCACATACTAATTTCTATAATACCACTTCACATTAATTGACTTATTATCAAAAACCTTATATACATACATATACATATCGTAATGTTTTATAATTAAAAAATTATATTCAATCATCACATATACATATTATATATTTAATTATTATTTTTACAATAAAAAAATTATTCAATTTCATTTTCATTACAAAAATCCAATAAAAAAGTATTGATTTGACTGTTATAGTAGAAATTGTCTTCTCCCAAAATATAAACAAACATAACAAAACTCCCAAAAATGATTTTCTAATTATTATGAAAATAAAAACAAATATACAACACATTTTTCAATGCAAATTTTACTTTCCCCAACCCCACTTCCAAAACTCATTCTTCCAAAACGAACAATTCATATCCAAACATTACCTTTATTTTTGGGTGGAAATGGAAATGGAAATGGGTCTTGGAAATGAAACCAAACACCCACTTAGGGCCCATTTGGTTTTATTTCCAGAGCCATTTTTAGTTTTCATGCATTTTCAAAAGTTAAAAGATAGTCATGAAATGAAAATGAAAATTAAGATGTATTTGGATGAAATGTTGGAAAATAATGATTGTAGGTGTAATGTTAAAAAGTAGGTTGATTTATATATTTTTTTGATGTTTAAAAAAATTTATTTTTAAAAATGTATGTATATTTTATTAATTTTAAAATGACTGTGGGTATTTTATGTCAAATCAAATTGAATTTGATAGATGCGAGGGTATAATGACAGGTTCCATTTTTCATTTCTGAATGGAAATGGAAATAGCCCATGGAAATGAAACCAAACAGAACCTTAGGTGTTGGGGTGAACTGTGAAAAATATTTTGGGGGAATAGATTTTGGGTAGTGAGGTCGGAGAATGTGATGACTGCTTGTTTGTATTTTACGTGGTTGGTGGAGAATGTTTTAGGAGAAAATTATTTGCTTTGTAGAGTTTTGGATATTGGCAAATTTTACAGTAAATATCACATTAGTCACTTTTTTGTTGGGTCATTGGGGTGAAATAAATATTTTGATATTATTTATAAATGTGTATATTGATTGTCTATATAATGAATTTAGGATAGGGTATTGGTAAATGAATTTTAGGGTGAACTTTTAAGGATTTGTAGGAGATTATTTTATGTGTTTTGGGAATAAGATTGAGAAATGTGATGATGTATTTGTTTAAATTTTAAGAGTTGAAAAATATTGTGGAGAAATGTAAACAAACAAGGCCAATAATTAAGGGGTTTGACTATTATATCTCATAAGTGATGCGGCTATAATTTTATTACACCTAGCTATAATTTTGTGAAAGGAATTGTGAAGTCATTTTAAGAGAGTGACTTAATCCAGATCTGATTTGCCTGATTTCCTATCTATCTCCTAGTCTTGACATTGTATTTCCATCCCATCACTTAATATCTTAACTTTCACTAGTTTCTGGGATGTAACTGAAAACAAAAGGTAAATTAAAAAGAGAAAAAACAAAATTATATTCTTCTAATTGAAAGTGATAAAGTACATATTTATACTATTTATAAAACATGAACATCTGGATCGTTAGTTTAATATGTTTTTTAATGAGTTGATAAAATTAACTTTATATTTTAAAAATAATGAGATTTGCCCCTCTTTCCTTCAATTATTTCACTTTATCATAACTTTTTATCTTGAAATTCAAGTATACAGTGAAAATATTAAAAATATTATATAAAGAAAGTATATAAATATTTTTATTTATTTTATATCATAAATTTTTTGAGACAATCTATAAATGTGCCAAATTACTAACTTTCATAATTTTAAAGGATAAAGTGACACCAATACATGTAATGGAGAAATCAAAATGAAATTCACCCTAAAATTCTCGAGCCTTTATATCTTCTAACTATCATAGACATTATCACTTCTTGCAAGCAGGCGCTGCCATTGAAGGCCAAATACATAAAATGTTGTGTTAGGGTGTTATGGGTTGTCGATGGATCGAGTTTTAATTTGAATTTAATTTAAATTTAATTCAAATTTTATGATTTTTATTCAATTAAAATATTTAATGGATCATATTCGACTATAAATATTCATAATTTGAAATAAGTGGATAGGATATAGAATTATTTAAGCAATTTGATCTGTTAAAAATCCGAATATGAGCTTTAATAATTTTTTATTAAATTAATACTCTTATATATCATATTAATAAAAATTTTAAAATAAAATTTATATATATTATATTAACCTAATATCGATATTAACATTTATATTATACTATTAATATTGAGTCTTTAATTTCAAAAATAAAAGGGATATTGATAAAAAGTCAAATATAATAATATATAATAGTTCATCTATGCAGTAATATAATGTGAAATAAGGATTTAGTATTCAATTGTTTAACTTTTGGACTAATATATAACAAAAAGTTATTAAAAATTCAACTATAACGTAAATTTACTTTATAAGTACAATATTATAATTCAAAATGGGAAAAAAAGAAAAAATATTAACTCGGGCCTGATTTCTTTTTTTTATCAAATTTTGGATATCCACTAGATTCGGATATGGTATAAATTAACAAAGATCTTATAGAATATTGGGTCGGATTCAAATATGAATTTTGATAATTGAAATCAAATTTAGATATGACTGATTCGATTTAAATCCAATTCCGTGGCAACCTTTCGTTGAGCCAAAATAATTTTTGTATAAGAAGCAAGGTATTATAATATAGTGGAGGAATATGTCGTTTCGACAACCACAAAAATATATTTCATCATCTTTTTTTCTAAAAATGATCACTGCTTGAGTCACAAAAGATACCTTTCGCCTTGTAACTATGTAGGCAACTGTCATTAATAAGTGAGCGCGATGCATATCGACCAGATACTCATTAGTGCAGCTGACCCTCTGAAATTTACTCTTCTAAAATTTTGCTTCAGGGCAAAAATTATTTTGTTAAGTGCAATTTTTTTAATTTCAAAAAATTCATTATTATAATTTCTTTACTACAAGCAATTTACATTTGTAAATGGGAAAAATACACTGTCAGATTTAATACTTCTTGAAGTAGCATGCATGAACATGAATTCTTTCTTCATTTCTTTTTTTTCCCCTCTAATTTTCTTAATAGGATTCTGAAATATATACTCTTAGACTATTAATATACAAATAGAAGTTATATAACATTGAATTGAAAAAGAAATATTAGTGACTAAATAGTAATATAATTGAAAATGAAGGTTGAATCAAACTAACCTGTAGTAAGTCAACGCTTAACAATTATCAACTCAATTAATTCTTAATTACTCTGGCTCCAGTGGTAATTTCTCTTTCTAATAACTCTATTTGGATTCATATTTGTTACTCCCTCACTACAAGAAATTAAGAAAATAGTGACAGGATGTTGAGTACATATTGTCACTTTGTGTACTAGCTAGTAATATTTGGCAGCGATCTATCCATTTTTCAAAGTTGTATAGAATTTTTAGATTCGTCATTCATGAATCGTTCATTGGAATTGACATTTTCTATCATTCTCTATATAAATCTCCAAAGAAAATGACTCATTTAAATTTATGAATCTTCCAAATCATTCGTGCAGGAGATTTGGATCAAGGACACGAATTTTTTATACTCTGAATTAAAATAACTCACTTCTTTTTTTCCATGTGAGTTTCAAAATTTTGAATCTAATGTGTCAACCATTTCACCTATGTTCAATCAAAGGAATGAGGGAAGCTCCAATAGAAAACTATTGGAGGGGAAAAATAGTTTGAACCAAAATCTTTGTAAACAAAGCCAATCATTAGTTCCCAATCATGGGGTGAATGAAATCTGACTTGGAAAATGAAAAGATTTGTACAAGTTATACATTTCCACAGTATTTTGTGGAAAATTCTCGAATTTTACTCTTAGCAACTCCTATGTTCAAAGCCAAGTGTAGGATAACCCCCAGGGGTTATTTAGTTAATATTTTCATGGTACAAAATAAATAAAAGATTCATTTATTTTTTTATATTATTATAATTATTTTTGATATTCTTAATGCATTTATTAGAATTTTTAAAATAAGCAAAATGAAAAAAATTAAGATGAAATAAAATAAATAAAACGAAAAAAAATAAATAATAGGTGAGAGAAAAATAGAAAGAGGGAAGAAAAGAAACTATACCGTGTCATTCTCATCAAATGATTTTATTGACTCATAAAATAACACACCAAATTAGTTATTAAAATACTCAAATTTTACATATAACTAGAGATTTTGGCATGCTAGATGCATCTTGTAAATTTTTTATCGTATAAAAATAAATAAAGTTATTAATAATTTTTTATATGTTATTAATTTTTTTTAATAATTTAATGCATTTATTTAAAATTTTAGGATAAACAAAAGGAAAAAAGATCGCTAGAGAGAGGAAAGAAAGAAAAGAAAATTATCTTGTCATAATGTTTTTGAAATGGGTTTAATTTTATTAACTCAACAAATAACACATATTTAAGGTTCTTGAACATGTATATGATATATGCATTTATATAGATTTATTGTTAAGTATTATTATTTTTGAAAAATAATTTCTACAAGTTTAATAGTAATAAGAAATTATCACTTCAAAAAATTAATGGTAAAAAACATTATTAAGTTAATTGTCACTAGTATCGATTAATTTGTAACACCTTGTTGAGAACAACATTTCCACAAATATGTGGCAATATATATGTCGCCACTGGATTATCACAGTATATGTTTCACTAATTATTAAAAATAATAATTCAAATATGATTGATGTTGTCATCAAATTTGTGAAGATTATTATTAATTTTGTCAAGGTAAAAATTGTTGTCAGTTAATATATATTATAAGTGATAATTTTCATATTATAATTCAAAATTTTGTCGCTAATATTATGTTTTCTTATAGTGCAAACCTATTCATTCATTTTAATTGAAGCTTTAATATCGTACCTAAGACATTTATGCACATTTTATACTTTTTTAAGTAATAAACGTCATACACTAATAGAGTAGTTATAACCCATACTTCCAAATAATGTCTATACAAACATGCCCTCTTTGGGGTCATGTAACATCACTTTCTGCACAATTGCACACAGCCACACATTATACGCACGTACATTCTTTAGCTTAATATAGTTGGCTTTTGTGCTTAATTTTTTCTGTGTTCCTTAGTTAATGGCATCATCCACTGAGAAGCTAGAAGTGGAAATTGAGCTCAAATGTAATACAGAAAAAGACTCTGAATGCCTAAAGAATTTACTTACTCGTCCAAAAAACCTCCTCTGACAAAAACGTAAGCGTTGAGGTACTTGAAGGCGACGGAATGCCTATCGGCTCGATTTTTGTGGTTAGGTATCCACCCAGTAAAATAAATAAGAGGCTAGGTTTTTCGCTTTTATTTATCGTGTTTAATTTATTTTTTTATATGCACAGTATGCATTCTTGTTTGTTTTGAATTCGTGTTTATTGTAAATTCACAAATACAAATCATTAAATATGAGGGTTGAGGGATAACGATGGGGTCAATTCAATATTGTTACACATAGATCTAGTCACTTCAAAATATTGTTTCCCTCAATCAAAAAGTTTTTCCTTTAGAAAAAGATATCTCGAAAGAAGTGTGAGAAAAAGGATTATATATACATATATATTCAAGTTTCATGTTATTTGATTTTTTGATATTGGACAAGATCACGTATCATCATAATCCCTAATTAAAAGTATGGAAAGATGCATACAACCATTCATCTTATAGTCGGTGCTAATTGTAATGATCGAAATGGTTCACCATACAAAGGCCAAGCTTCTTTGAAGTCCCCAGTAGGTATTATTGGAGGATTTTATTCTTTAAAAAGACGTCTCAAAGGAAAGGTGAAAGAAAGAATTCTGTATTTGTACTTCATGCCAATTTATTTCTCAATCTGACAGAAGATCAGAATTTCATCAAAATTATGGGTTAGACTTTTTGTTTTGAGAGAAACTCAGATCATGTGTAATTGAATAAAGTTCGGCAGAAAAATTTACACATTAATTTATCCCATATGATTCCACATGGGGATGGAAATAGGGTAGGTCAAGCTAAACTTTAGTTTAAATAGGTCAGACTTGTTATGCGAATAACAATGTTGAGTTTGGCATATTATCTATGATAGGATTTTTTTAAGGTAGGGCCTAATAAATTCAAAAGCTTTGATCTGGCCTAAAAACTTATGTAAAAGCCTATTTTCTGTCAAGGTTCCAATTAGATTTAAACATTGCATATGTCTAGGATTTTAATATGTTTAAATTTGTAATAGATCTTGATATGTTTAGTTATTTAACAGACCTAAAGTTATGTAAATTATGAAAATATATGTAAACAATACCTAAAAAGATAAAAAAGATAGATACATATTACTTATGAAAGTTAAAATTAGAGTATAAAATAGTTGTATATAAATAAAAAGTCATGTGGATATAGCGCCTAAAACTAAACTAACCCACTTTCATCAAATGTTGATTAAATAATAATAGCTATTTTAGATTAACTTAATACTATATAATATAAATATAATTATTTTATATTATAAAAAGAATGGTAAATGGGTTAGCTTGCTAAGCTTGTGAGATTTTATAAGAACTTAAGCGTAGCCTATTTACTTAGAAAGGTTATTTCTTAAGCTTTAATTTAATCTTTTTATTAAATAGGTTAGGTTTAGATAGACTCGGCTATGCCATTGATGGGCAGCGTGGCCAACGCCCCTCTCTAGTTCCACAAGCCTAATTTCAACAAAGATATGTGTCTACCTTGGTGCCACATTAAGCCTTTCATTTATCACAATACATATTAATCTCTCTTACAATGTTTTTCTACACACAGGACATTATCTTTCATTCTCAAAGAAGAAGATTGACATAGTGGATGAAGAGAATAAAACTCTGATTTACAGTATAATAGATTGGGATCTCAATGAATATTACAAGAATTTTAAGGGCCACGTTGTCTTGATTCCGAAAGGCGAAAAAACTTTACTAAAATGGTCTTGTGAGTTTGACAAGGCAAGTGAAGAGGCCCCTAGTTTCGATGGCATGCCGGATGTGATTGCGGAAACTGCACGAGACATGGAAGCTTATCTTCTCAAGGAATGAAGAACCAATTACATCTTGCTCTTGATGGATTTGTATTTTCGTACTATGAATAAGAAATAAGAAATAAAAACTTAACCCCTATACCTCCTGTGGGATTAAGACGATAAGATCCAGGTAAATTTGTAAAAATTAATAATCATAATAAGTTGGACTTTTTAGGAGTCATCATATTGTAAGGATTGTGTAGGATAGATATATAATTCATTGTAATTGGACATTTGATTTACACATTTAAAGTCAATGAATAATAAAAGTTCAGTATTTTATCCTAAAGTATTGGGATTATGTATACCACCCCATTAGTGTGACTACTAATCTTGAGATTAAAAGCATTGGGATTGATATATCAAATGATGAAATTATCCCTGTAGATAGATTAAATATAGACTTAATCAACAAATATTATACTTCACAAAGGCTTATTATATAATTGAGTTTTTAAGACAATACTAAATTATTTGCACAATTAAACTTTAAGAAAATTTTTTACACAATAATTATCTAATAAATAAATTTTTTATATAAAATTATTTATTGTCATAGTAAGATTTCATAATTTTTTTCCTGGTAAATTAAGAAATGAATAATATTTTTCTATTACAGATATACCCTTAACATGAATTTATTTTTGTAATATTACAAACTAATGTCTGTAGATATATCAAACAGAAAAGAATAAGTGTATGATTCTATAAATTTGAAAATTAATTATTTTTAAGATAAAAATCAACTTTTTTTAAAAATAATTATAAATTATAAACTATTGAGAACTATTTTATAGCCTTTATGGTCCCAAACTACCACCTACATTTTCACCTCTTAAAATGCATATATGCTATCATTGATGGCCCAAACAAAGGTAATTAATTGCACCTCTATGTTATGGCTACTTTGATTCCTAATAAATTGGTCACGTTCAAGAAGCAAGAGCTTGTTGTTTACATTCTTTTAGACAATTTTCAATTTCAAAATATTTTCAAAAAAGTCTAAAAATGTTTATATTATTTTTTTTAAATTGACTAATATGAAAATTACAGTAAAATTATTACCTTCCAAAATACTTTGAAATATATAATTTAACACCTCTAAATTTAACATTTTAGAAAGTAAGATTTTAAAAATCAAAATATTAATTTGACTAAAGTTTTGGGGCTCAAAATGTAAATAGGAAAGGACTTAATTGTAAAAAATCTGAAAGTTTTGAGGGTCAATCTATAAATATTTTAGGTCAACTAGGTCAAATGAGACACTAATAAATTGAGGGCCGAATTGAAAGTTGATAGAAACTCTAGGGGATGTAAATGAAAACTGAAGAAAAGTTTTGGGGTCAAATTTATCATTTTTGGAAATTGCTTTTTAAATAGCACAACCCACCCCCATTTTCCTCAATTTTTTACATGTATCCCCTCACTATTCTCATTGGCAATTTTCCACTGATGCTTGTGAACCTTGAAACATTATATACTATCACCTTCCTCTCAGCTCAAGGAACACACCAGTGTGAAGAACCAACACAAATGGTTGAAGGAATGATTGAAAATTGGAAAGGAAAGTTTGGCATGGTGGAAGACATTGGTCGTAGTTGCTTCAGCAATTGTTGGATGCGACCAAGGTATGGGTTTTAACGGGCTTGGTGTGAGAAAGACAACAGTGTCTTCAATTTGAGGAACCGACGAGGGATGCAGGAGTAATTGAGGAAAAAGGGCACGATGATGGCGGTGGAGCTGCATTGATGTCCGCTAAATTGGGTGATAAGATGGTGGTGGGTGATATTGATTTGGGGGTCTTGATCAATGCAACAAAGCGCATATTTTGATGGTGTCGTGACTCAACTCTGGTGGTGCTCGACTGACCACCAGTTTGATTGTGACAGCAATTTGAGTACATATAGGCTGTTATCACACGATGGTTTAGCACTGAATTTGGCCAATTGGGTAAAACACTGATTAATTAGATGATTTGATTCTTGATTTAATTTGATTGAGTTGTTAGCCTAAATTCTAATGTAAAAATAAGTTAATTGGACCAAATTATGACTATGGACCAGAATGATTGTACGTGATTTTAATATAAAGTGAAACGTAGATTTTGGATCATTAATTAAAAGAAAATTTTCATTAAATTAAGTTAATTGATATAATTGAGAAATCTAAATTGTGTGATGTTATGAAAATTGATTATTATTAGGAAAACATATAAAGTTCATAAGGGTGATATAAATTTAGAAATTATGGGCTTAGAACATTACATTCGAGGTTTTAGGTAAAATTTTGATCAAATGGTTAAATGTCTCTTGATTTAGTTTGGTTAAAAATGTTAAGCTAATTATAGATGTAAGTTAAGTTAATCACACCCAATTTTAATTATGGATTGAAATGATTGAGAAAGATTTATGATTTCAAGCCGAAATGTTTAGATATATAAGTTATGTATAGTGTTAGTGAGCCCATATTGGAAATTAGAACATAATTATTGTTAATTTAATCAATGTAATTAGGTTTAACTTTGTGTAATATTGCAAGGATTAATTATCAACGGAATATTCTAGCTTAAGTTATAGTATTCGAAATGGGGCAAGAACCTGAGTTAGGTAGATGTGTCTCATAATTAGTGACACTGGATATTAAGGAATAAATGATTTAATTATTGTCAAAAGGATACAATGCAAGCATTTTGATATATAATATATTCTATTGGAATAGGTGATGAGGAGCAAAAGCCTTAAGGACCATAAGGCGTAATAGCACCTCTACGGAGTTAAGATGAGGGTTGAGCTTATCTTTCTTCTGGGAAATGAATGTTCCTTGATTGATTGAATTCCCTATGTTTATCTATTGAAATTAACTATACTTGTTTTGGTGCCCATAACTCTTATTGTGTTACTTGTTATTTATCCTATATACCTTATAGCTTTGTCAGCATTCCTTTATCATGTTGATTTTAGGTCTTACCAACCAAATCTCATTATGCACTCCTATTTAAATCGTTTTGTGTACTGTTTATATGGTATAGCCAAGCAATGTTATACCGATAGCACCGTTTGAACAGTTTAACAAATATGTTAATGAATGGTTATTTGAATACATTTTATCTGTTGGCACTAAGTCTGAGTCTCCTGAGGACGCTCTTCAGATGTGATCACCCATAGTGACGCCATAGGATAGGATTGGCTTGGGGCTATGTTAAGAAAGATGACTGGGCAACATGGGTCGATGGTGGTTAGTCTCCCAGCTAGTGCCCATCTAAGATCCCAACTTGTGGATAGCTGGAGCCAACTATCTAGTAATGTGGTAGGATCTGGCATGTGGACCAACCATGCCATATCGGGCTAAGTGCTTGGGTACCGAATTGAATACTTGGGTGGCGGAGTAATAAGGAAAATCTGTTATGATTATTATACTTTGTGTACCATCTATTATCGATTATTGCCATTATGTACTATTCTGGGAACAATAAGGATGGAGTTGCCAACAGTTTGTTAAATTAGGTATCACATGTGTTATGTTATAATATTACTTCAAATTGTAAGATTTTGCTCGTTATTGAATCTATTTTGAATTATTGCTTTATTGATAGCTTTTCTTTGAATGTTTGTCACATTTCCCCATTACTAAGTCTTTAGGACTTGCCCCAATTTTATTATTCTTTATTCTCTTCCTAGATAGGTTTGAATGACAGACGAGGGCTTAAGAAGTGCTTGAGATAAATTATATTTTGTAACAGATTAGGTGCTATGCTTGGATATATTGATTACACCTAATCTAGATGTCTATAACTTGAGAATGTATGTAAACGTTTAAGTGTGAACATAAGACTTTGGTGTGTACATATGGTATTTTATGATATGATCTTTTGGGTTTATTGTGAACTGTTGTCTATTATGTTATGTTGAGATTTTGATTTCCCTAGTTGCCTTTTGAATTATTTTTTAAATTTGAACTGATGACATTTTAGTTGAGGAATCACCTAGAATGAGGTGCCAGATATAACTTTTTTAAAAATATTCTCCAACTACTCACATAATAAAATTGAACAAAAATCAAATGATTTGCCAAATCTACCACCAAATTTACATTTTTTCCAATAAATCCCTCAAAATAACCAAAATGCCCATAAATTCTTGATCATTTATTGGCAACAATGAACCGTCCGTGGTAGCTGAAGCATCAATGCAGTATAACTAACTCATAATTGGTCCAGCTATCCTCTTCTTGATTGCTACATTTGCACGGATCGTTAATTTGAATATATTTCTAGAAAATAATTTTGAATTTTCATAATGACACATATAGAGTTCCGCCATGTCATTACTTCTACTGCGATCTGTGTGACATAGTGTTTGTCAAAATTAGATTCTTTGTTCTAGAATTGATCCATAGACTTTCTCAAATTTTACTTAAATTTTGCACTGAGAGTAAATTATAACAACAACAACAACAATAATACAATAATTAAAACAGTTAGATGTAATTTTCGAAATATGAGGGGTCTATATGTATTTAGTCAAAATTTAGAGGATATGCACTTAGTTATTTCTAAGGATAGTTACATTTTAAAAAATATTATCAAAATCCTTGAGTTAATAAAAATTTGAAACCTTGATAATTTTTTGCTCATGTCATCATTTTATTTAAAATCCTAACATTTTTTTTATAGTTATAAAGCGAGAACAGCAGCTGGAAGTAGTGAATGTAATTTTCCAAATTTAGGAAATAAATTTGTATTCACAACGGACCTCAAAGGAGGTTCCCGTAATTATAACTTAAATACATATATATTATTAATAATTAATTATACCATTTTGAAGGAAGTCAAATAACATAAATTCCTTAATTTGGAACAAATCATTATTGCTATTATCATTGAATGGGTGGTTTTCTTTTTCTTTTTTCTTTTTTCTTTTTAAATTTAAGCATGCAAAAGTGAACCAATGATTTGTTAGAATTTGAAATTCTACTATCAAAAAATAAAGTATCTGTTATCAGAAATTATTATCAACACTACAATAAAAAAATAAATTAATAACAAAAGAGTAAATGACAATACAAAAGTTGTCACTAATTATGTATATTAAGTGGTAAAAGATTTAGTTTTGTCACTATAATGATTCCTACAAACTAAATAGTGATAAGAATAGTGTTTAAATCGTTATTATAAACAATTAGTGACACTTATGGTGACAATGAAAATTTTATTATAAATTATAATGACAATAATATTATAGTGGCAATTTTTATTGTCACTATATGGGTGTCACTAATTGTTAATAATAACAACTTAAAATATTAATTTTTGTCACTATTGAGCCGTATTATGAAAAGATAAAAGTTATTGTCACTAAAAATTATTATTAGTAACTAGATAAAAGTTATTGTTACTTAATATATATTATTAGTGACAACTTTAACTTTGTCATTTATTATTTTGTCACTAATTTTATATTTTTTTTGTAGTGAAAATTAATTTATAGTTACAAATTTTTGTAGCAAATATATTTTTGTTAAATATATAATCAATAAAAATAATTAATTATCAATGAGCAACAGTGTTGTACATTTAAATTGTAAGAGGTTAGTTATGCATTACTACAGAAGAAATTATATTTATATATATATATATATATAAAGAAGAATAATAATCATTTACGAATTGGTTGTAGTGAACTAGGATTAGCTATGAGAGTATCCACTTCGAATTTAACTTGAACAATGTTGTAGGCAAAGTGCTACAAATTTTTAACATCAATTATGGATTGTTCAAACCTCTTATGTAAACGTGAAGACTATGTAATGGAACTAATTAATTGGAATTATCCAAAAAAAAAAAAAAATCAATTGTCTGTCATTGAGCGAATTGATTGCTCAACGAATTGGGTAGGTAATTGGTAGAGGTTTTTCTTTGCTTTAAATGTTACATTACTATACACCAGACACATTCATGATACATGGCAAAACAAAGCAGCTACCTCTCAGCAAAAGTCCCAAGAAAATAAGTCTATTTATACGAGCTTTTTCATGACCCTAAACCATCGATCACTCTTGTATAATTCGCTGTCTCATTTTGGTGCATAGTTTTGGGAAAATGGGGTCAAAGCTTGAAGTGGAGGTTGATCTGAAATCAAATGCAGAAAAGGTTTGGGAGAGCATAAGGGAATCCACCACTCTCTTCCCCGAAGCGTTGCCCCATCAGTACGAGAGCATTCAGGTGCTTGGAGGCGACGGAAAGTCCGTCGCCTCTGTTCGTTTGATTAAGTACACTCCAGGTACCTCTTTAGCCATCCATGAAAATATTTAATATATTTGACATTTATTTATAATCATAGAATATGATAACAAATGAAACAATGGGGTTGTTTGGTTTTATTTCCATTTTCAGTTTTCATTTCTGTCATTTCTAAAATTTGAAAAGTGAGTGGAAATGAGTTGAAAATGAGTTTGTATTTGGATGGAATGTTAAAAATGTAATGATTACATTGGTTTTAATAGGTTATAGGTGGGGAGAGATAATAATGATAGGATAAAGAGAGAATATATATAGATTATTGGGGAAAAGATATATAAGTTATTGAATAATGTGTTTAATATGTTAGGTGAAAATTTTTAAAAAGTGATGATTTTCATTTTTGAAATAGTAGAAAATGAAAACAATGGCTATGGAAATAAAACCAAGGGGCCCTTTATTGAAATAAAGGATTTGATCTGATTATTATTACGTGAATAAATGTTGAATAATGCTCTTAAATATCGTACGTATGTCTAATTAATAATGCTTGGGTCCAAGATTTAAAAATAAAAAAAATAATATGAAGTATTTTATTAAAACTGTAAATTTTCCAAAACAGAGTGAAGGACTTCCACCTTCGATAATTATCTTTCGAAACAATAATAGTATGGGCTGGGTTCAATCCTGCACCTGATGCTTTTGACTTTGTTCCATATGGGCCTAACATAATAACAAATGGATTGGGCCTAATTGCCAGGTTAAAATATGTGTGTGTATATATATAATATATATGAATATTTCAAATTTGCAATCAAAATTCAAAGACCAAATATTACTTTAACCCTATTTATGGATTTTGAGTTTTAGTGAGAAAAATATCAAAAGTTTTTTCAATGTTTTAAATTTTGTAATTTTTTACTTAAATTTTTATAGTTTTTCATTTCCTTCTCTTTTTCCTCGTTAAATTTCTTGATCTAAACTTGACATCTTACTAGTAAAAGAAACATGATTGATATTGGATCAAATGGAAGGAAATCATTTTTAGGGTTAACCACTTTTTTTTCTTTGAATCGACATTTGGTCGACCTGGATCTAAGAAATTCTAATAATGTTTCGTAGCTTAAAATAGGTCATCCCATTAGGGATGGATTCAAAATCTTTCATTACATGGGAGCGAAATTGAATTATTAAAAATATATTATTTTATAAATTTGAAATGACAAAGAAGGATAATCACAAAGTGTATATTCTTTATAAAAGGAAGGACTGATTTACAATTTAAGGAATGACAAAATTATAATATTTTCAAATTTTTAATATAAAAAATTAAATTCAAAAATTAAAATATAAAATTTTAAATTTATTTGATTTTGCAAGGGAATGAATGCAGAGAAAAAAAATAATGAATGTGTTGAAAAATGAAAGAGAACTTAATTATGATTTTTTTTCGTGATCTTTCTCATTATTTTATAAGGAAAATGAACTTTCCTCAATCATATTATATTTGCAATTTCTTAATATTTTTGTTATCAATTATACAATTAAAAATTAGTTTTTTAAAAAAATTTT
This sequence comes from Jacaranda copaia, assembly GCA_014898725.1. Lineage (NCBI taxonomy): Eukaryota > Viridiplantae > Streptophyta > Magnoliopsida > Lamiales > Bignoniaceae > Jacaranda > Jacaranda copaia. The sequence goes on along the minus strand of JACGDI010005728.1, from coordinate 2,796,170 downwards.
CTTTTCTTTTCTTCATGAAAATTCTTATACCAAACAGAGCTTTAGTATCCATAAACTTGGTAGAGGAAAATATATGCTTGCTTTGTTGATGCAGGATTATCCGTGATTTCAACCACAAAAGAGAAGATTGAATTGGTTGATGAAGCGAATAAAAGCGTCGCCTATAATGTGATAGATGGGGATATCTTGAAATACTATAACAACTTCAAGGCCAGCCTTAATGTGAGCACTAAAGGTGATGGCAGTTCAGTGAAATATGCCTGTGAATTTGACAAAGCAAGAGAAGAGGTCCCCAACCCAGACCTTATCAGGGATTTTGCTATCAAGACTTTTCAGGATTTGGATGCTTATATTTGTGGAGGTCTTTGATGTGCTTCTATTGCATGCGTGCATGTGATCTACATGTCGAATAAACGAAAAATCTTTAATTCTGGGAGGGGCTGTTTCTGGGTGCTCATTTTATATGGGTTTTTAATTTAATATTTCTATTCTATGAGTGTAGTTGTTGGCAAGAATGAATCCATAATTGGGATTCATAATAAATTAAAAGTTTCTTCTACTATTCCAGGTACTATCCTGGGCATTTACTTTATAAATGCATAATTATATTTGAGTTGAAGTTTGCCAGTTAATTACGATTGTAGTATTCAGTAAAAAAAAAAATATCAACTATGATTAATTTGTAATTGGTGTTAAAAACTCATAATTTTAACTATGAAATTGACTTAGCCAAATTTGAAGTAGATGCTATTATAGGTAATTTATGCTACAACCAATCATAGCTGAGGATTATTATATATATATATATATATCACTAAAAAAAAATGATTTTTGCGACTGCCAAATCAGTCACAAATCCAACAAAAAAGGGGTCACTAACATTGTCAGTAATTGCATTTGTGATCGCTCACAGCGGTCACAAGAACCCTCATTACAAATTGAAATTTGTGACTGTAAGACCATGGGGTCACAAATTAGTGACTGCCAGCGTAGTCACTAATTTTTTAAATTTTATCATAAAATAATTTACAAAAGAATGAACAAGTGGTCACTAATCAGTGACCGCTTAGTAACCAATTTGGCGGTCACTGATAGTTGGTCACTAAGCAGTCACTAATTAGTGACTGCTTAGTGACTGATTTGGCGGTCACTGATAGTTGGCTATGTGACCAACTACTCTATTTGTTACCAATTAGTGACTGCCTTTGAGGTCACTAATCGGTCATAGATTTGTGATCCCTGCTTGCGGTCACAAATTTTCTATATTTCCTCCATTTAGTGATTGCCTTTGGGGTCAAAATCGATCACTAATTTATTATTATTATTTTTGTCTATAATGTTTAATTTAATATATTTATCCAAACTATTTTTTGTCCTCACTAATAACAATTTAGAACTACATCATTTAAAACACAATTTACATTTCAAATAACACCAAATAATAACAAAAATGTAATAATATTGTATAAGAACAAGGGCCGAGATTCCTGCCAGTAAAAATTTTAAATCTTATGCCAAAAGCAATAATAGTAACTATAAGATAGAGAAATCTCAATTTTGATGGCACTAGATATGGAAGATACAACTGCTTCTTCAAAGTTTTTCAACATCATCATAGAACATCTAAATAAGTGCCACTCAACACATCAAACATGAATATAGTAATCGATATAAACAAAAGAAGTCAGTGACTTCACTCACCAAACAAGAATTTGCTTTTAATTTAGAAAATTAAACTTTAATTAGGACAAACTTACTCAGATTTTAAGTACATGTAGTTAATTTACTCTAGGGCCTCAGCTGCAAAAATAAAAATAAATAAATAAAAAGATGCATATCATATGCACAAATATACAAGTGCAAACATGCATGGTGTTGGGAAATTGAGCAAAAAATGCAATATCTTGAATTATATAATTCGGTTCATAATAAATCAAACTTAAACATTTGATTCATATTAAGATGACTCTTCCAATAGATATTGATGAGTACTTGAACAAAATCAAATAGCTAAGAAGAGCATATTAAAAATTCTATTATTAGCTAAAAAACAAAAAGGACTCACAGGCAAAAGAATCAAAGAAGTGGTTCAGATAACTCCATTTCGTTGGCATTTTGTTGTGGTCTTTCAGACTGATGGGAGCCTACATAGTCCAAACCAAGCCACTACCATGGCCAACAAATATATCTAGGCCTACTTAGGCCATTTCTTGAGGTTTCTAGTGTATCTAGTTCATCCAGTTGACGACAGAGTTTTTCCACCTGACATTTAGCCTTGCTGCCCTCATATCTACCAATCTCAATGACTTCTCAGTTGCTTCTCTTGCTGCCATGGCAGCTTTTGCTATAAATAAAAATATACCATCCAAGGTAAGAAACAGGAAATGATAATGTAAACCTATGGCCTTAATAGATAGTTCAATGCAAACTTCACCCCTAGGCAAAAAGAGCATTGGTATTGAAGTTACTATATACATGCTGGGGCTAGAATATCATATAACATGGCAAATCCTCCACCTTGCTTGATGTATTTTACACTCTACCTTTCAATATCCAAAATAGACAAAAGCAAGCCCCTGATGCATCCGATAAGTAGAAACCAATAAGGAATAATTTGGGTCAGGTTTTGCTTCACTGAAGCACTAACTCAGAACTCACATATTATTAGTAATAAAATTTTCAGTCCTAACATTAGAAGCTCATATATAATATTCAGAAGGAACATCAACAAATCTAATTCCAAGTTTTCTCATTTTAATGTAATAAACAGGTTAAAGAACTATGTGGACATAGCAGGACTATCTAAAAGCAAGTATAAGAAAATAGGAAAGTGATAGTTAATTAACATCATGTAACAATTTCTGGAGCAATCATATCAATTCATTACCAATAGTAAACTAGAAAGCAGAGGAGTTCTTGCCACAACAAAATTAACTAAGATATCACTAATGTCCTAAATTTACAAAAGTTGTTTGTTTTATGAACAGCCATACAGAAGAACACCCAATTCCAATAAAAAAAATTTTTTAGAATGCTTTTGCTTCTAGACTCAAGGGAAAATTATTAAGTACATTAAATAAAACCAAGCATACTTCAACCACCTAGCCTCCCCTGATCCCCAGCTAATCTATGGTAGCAATTTTAATTTTTTTCCCTAAGGAACAAGCTTATCATCCATGAACCAACCACCATAAGATGAAATGTATGATTTTTTAATCACTAGTTTCAAGTCTGTTAGTACTTGGGCAACCTCAAGGAGAATTCCATGCTTATTGACATTGTCAACCCAAACAAAATAAAAACCATCCACCAATAAAGATTTATAGAACATGGATCAAGATAAATAAAAGAACCTTATCCAGGTTCCAAAAGTCAATGATTAAACAAATCACTTAATGTCAATCAAGAAGGAATGAGGCATACCTATATTATAGTTGCATCCTTACAAGAATCATTGTTAATTACAACCTTACAACAAGAAGCAATAACTAAGCAACTCCAGCTATAAATTTCATAAGAACATTAAACAATAAGTTCAATAGAAGAAAATCAGAAAAGTTAACATCCTTAGTTCATAGGAGAGATTCTGTCATAGCAAAAGAAATCCAGAAATGGAAATGAAATAAAAAAAAAACTTTATAGAGAAGAAAACAAGGCATGAAGTGAAAAGCATATTGGAATTAGGCATAATAATATTTTTTTTTAAAAAAAGAGAGGGGTGGGGAGGCCAGCAGCCTTCGATCGGGAGGCTTTGTAGTTGTGGTACGATTAATGCTGGAAGTTGCTGGCCTCTCGATCAGAGATGCGGGACCAACTACTGCTGGCTCTTGGCATGAGCATCTCATCGACAACAATGCTGGTTATATAAGAGGTTAATTTTATAATCACCATACAAAGACCCTCAATATACATAAGAGGCCAATTAGTCATATCAAAGAGAGATGATGGTGGTACTTAGGAGAAACCACCTCAAGATGCTCTCTCTCTCTCTCTCTGTCTCTCTCTGTCTCTCTCTCTCTCTCACTCACTATATAACATTGTTAGTGTTGGTTGTTTTAGCTCTAAAGCAAGATTCCTCACATATCCTCTCCTTTTTCTTCCCTAAATTTCTTCTCTAACCAAATAAATTTAAGTGTTTATGCTTCATCCATAAAGGTGTGCACGAATCTAGTGGTGTAGCACTTGGTACACTCTTTATTGTGGATCAAAATGGTATTTTCGGCCATTGTAGTATTTGATTTCAAGCTTGGTTTAAATGCGGATTTGAGATTGATTTTTTTATTGAAGATTCTCCTATTATAAAGAATAAATTTGGTGTATCACACTGAACAAGACAATCTTTTGAGGAGGTGAAAGTCAAGTTCAACTTAGGTGAAAATTTTCTTGCAGATCTTCAATGTCAAATCTTTTGTATTCAATTTGAGTTTCCTTTTCAAGTAACTTCTTGATTTCTTCATTCAACTTCCCTTTAAGTTGAACAATGATGGCAACCCTACAAAGGTTACTCATCCTAGAATGGCCTCTGATAACATTACCTTGGCTAAAAAGGAATGCAATCAACTCCTTGCATTAGACCAATTTGAACTAGCAAAATATAGTTGGGCTTGTCTAGCATTTTATGTGAACAAGTGGTTTGAATAGGTTAGAGGGAAAAAAAAAAAGGCTTGTCGTTGATTACAAGTCTTAAAATCACTTCCTACAAGATGATAAATTTTCTCTTCCAAAGACTTAGATGATGTTCCTATATTTAGCTTAAGCCAAGGCATTTTCTAAGTTTGATCTTAAAGTAGGGTTTCATCTACTAGGCATTGATCCAAAGGACCAGTACAAAATGACCTTCTATATTCCAAGTGCCAGTATCAGTGGATGATTATGCCATTTGGACTCCAAGTTGCTCTATCATTATTTCAAAAGGTGATGATGAAGATATTCGAGCCCATCCTACATAATACACTGGCCTATATCAACGTATCCTTTTGTTTTCCCAAGACAAGTTGGTCTTGAAAATCTCTTACAATAGTTCTTAGATTTAGTCTAAGCCCACAAAATTATGCTCCCTGAAAAGAAAAGCTCTATTGTGCAACCCAATATCGAATTCCTTAGGATGAAGTTCTCTAATGGTCACTATCAATTGGCCCAACATATCATTCAAGAACTCCTCAAGTCTCCAGATAAGGAGTTTAGCCTTATGGAGATCCAATAATTTCTTGGTATTGTTAATAATATCAAGGATTTCCTTCATAAGTCTTCTAAGCATACTAGACAGTTGTCTAGAATATTGAAAAAGAATGCCCACTCCTAAGGAGATGAGCAAATGACAGCTGTTAAGAAGCTTAAGGAGATTTGCCAAGATCTACCACATATAAAGATTCCTAGCATAGGCCACAAAATCTTACAAACAGATGCCAGTGATGGGTTTTGGGAAGTCATACTCATTGGAGAGATGGATGGGAAACAACAATATTATGGATATGCTAATGGATAGTTCAAAAATGCCAAAAAACATTACACATGGTCTACAAGGAAATCCTTGCTATCAGGTACAACATTAAAAATTTGAGTTCCACCTTGTTGGACATCATTTTAATGTGCACATGGATAATTCCTCATTTCTGAGGATTATAGATTTTAAGCATAAGGGATTTTTGAAGCCACAAGTATTAAGGCTCAAAGATTAGTTTTCTAAGCACTAGTTTACTGTGCGACACATCAAAGGAAATGCCAATCTTATCCTTGACCCACACTCTAGACCAAAATTTATCCAACATATTTCCACCACAAAGACCGTTCCCATTATCTTAATGGCCTTATCCTCATCAAATAAACTTATAAGTACTTTTCTAGCCACTCTTATATTTGATGAAACATTCCAAACCCTTAATGGCATTAAGGAGTTTGGAAGGAGTAATTTTTTCCTTTATCTTGAAAATTTTTTAAATGCTATTGGTTATAATCCTGATAAGGCCTACTTTAATCCAGATAAACCCTTCTTATGCTTTCTACCATTGTCCTGCACCATTTCTTTACTAGAAAATGGATTGTGATATCTATAGTGTACGGTAGTTCTATATTATTTTGTAGCACTGATGTCTTTTCAGAAAATGGTCCAATTTCTAAAAGATGAGCAAAATGATCTATCCTTGCTATGGGTCTTCTTGTTGTGGTTCAATTCAATAGAAAATTGGATATAATTATTCCACAAAGCCATTTAAGAACAAGTAGAATCAGAAACACAAGCTATTATTATATTTCACAGACTATATTACATAGGACTAGCTACAGAGCCATAGTCTTCATCCTACTGCTACTTATAGAAGGCTCTTCTAGGATCACTTGATTGCAATTGTGCAGAGAGAAAGGTGTTGTACAAGCATCTTTGTTACACGAACAAGATGTTAACACACCCAAACTCCTCAGCTATTGTTCATCAACACTTTATGTGGCATTGATCCCTTTTAGGATGATGAGTTTAGATGGATACTAGAACCAAGTCCAGAACTAGCTCGAGACATAGAAATCAACTAGGAAGGATTTGGACTCTTCTGGACGATCCCATGGTGTCAGGATTACCATGACTATCATAATTCCCAATAATAATCTTGAAGTACATGATACCAAGCTCAACAATGTAGATAAAGCCAACAGATGAATTCTATCCATGCATAGCCAAAACATGACATGTGTCATCCTGTTTCAACATGCGCTCCTAAGTTGTAATAAAGCTAGGTGGTTATATGACATAAGTCCTTATGTTGTATATTAGTTAGCTTGACATGTGTCTTTGTACCTTGCTAGATGTCTTTCTATCATGACATATGTCCTTGGTTAAGTGACACAAGCCCATGAAGTTGTAAAATAGACATCATAGGTAGCTGACATGTCTCTAAAAGAGGATAACTATCATGGAATCCAAAGGACTATTCCATTAAAGTCTAAAGCCCTTTGAGTTCCATGCCTATGAATAGAAATTATGCTTTACTTTGTAATCAAGCTAAGTTGAAATAAAACCTCTCATCTTTACGCACATAAATGGCCTTCTAAGTTACTTTAAAGTTCCTCCATAGTCTCTTTAAAGCCTTAACTATTCATACTTTTGCTGGTCTTCTTATCTAAAGTTTGGATTATGCTCCGCAGTTACCTCCAAGTGAGAATGCTGCGTATCAGAAATAGACTAAAGAAGAAAATAGATTTGATCCTTGTGCTACGATCCTCTCAATTGATGTTGGTGATCCAGAGGAATCCTATTCACGAAGAGGCTAAATGAGAGAAAATCTAACAAAGCTTGCCTTATAGTCTAATATCTTTGTGTGGTATAGGATAAAACTTTGACTAGGATGAGAAAACCTCTTTTTGAAGCTTTGTAGTGAGTTGGATTGCTCATCCCTTTATCAACTTGTGAGGCTCCTGGCTAGCCCCTAGTATCAGAGCTATTTTATTATTTTGAAACCTAGGAAGATAGTATGAAGAGAAGATGAGCGTGTAGGTAAGGTGCCAAGAGAATAGGCGACTGGAGGACCTATATACCTAAGAGAATAGATGACTAGGAGACTTTACTTTAAGTTTCTTCTACTCTTTCTTTACCCAAATATTTTACAATTGGAATAAAAAATATTGTAGAATATTCCATAATCACTGATAATGCCATTGTAGAGCAAGCAGTTCAACCTCATACAAGCCCTTACAATATATATATAGAAAAAAAGGGTCTTTCCCTCAAGGAATTAAAAGCACCAAGGCTCTCCTCAAATCCCAACCTAATATTAAGGAGTATGTTATGGACTATTGTGTACACAAATCCTCCAAAGGAGAATAGTATGTGAACTTTTCTATTCCATAGGAATTCATATCCTGTTGGAAAAAGAAAGGTTTTACCCATCTTCACATTGGAGCTAACCATCTCGTCCTTTCGCACCATGGAAGAAAATGAATGCCGATTTTAGCCAGAATAGCACTCCTTGATATCCAGTTTATTGAGCACTAAAATGCCATTATTGGTACTGTGGTGATAACTTTTAATGCTAAAAGTGTTATGCTGACCTTTTTCCCAAACTACACTATGTATCTAATTGATCCCTACCTTTCAACAGCTAAGGCTAAGTCCAAGGTTTAGGTGCTGAGCAAGCTATATTTGTTGGTATGACAACTCTTCATCACCAGATTGTGTGTAGGTTGCAAAACCATAGCTTTGATCTGCAAAATCAAGGAATGCATGATGCTCAAATGGTTCTTGTTAGCTTAGGATAAGAACTTCCCAAGATTAACTAGGTCCCAAGATAGCTCAAAATGAAGGAACTTGAGAAGCTCATGCCCACATAGTGGATCACTAATTATGAGTCATTACACCAGACTTATGAGACAGTGAAGTCCTCTAGTTTTCAATTCCAGATACTCAGTGTTGAACATGTAAAAATTATCTTTGACATTTAGAAAGATGAATGTCCATATAGGAGTTATCTTTAAAAAGATGATGGGTGTACTAGCTCCTATACAAGCAAAAGATCCTTGCACCTCTCTAGGTGGTTTTGACCTAGATGGAAGAGCTATTTATATTGGCAAAATAAATGGACACTTTATCTGGGACGTGGATGTTGAAATAGTATCCCGTAGCCAATTAGGATTGATAGATATATACTATTTTACTTGTGAGACAATCTTGATTGAATGATACTTTAATAAAATAGCCATCTTCAACTTATGCATTTTATTCTTCACTAACATTTGGTTGAAGCCCTTAAATTATGCAAGATTATGGGATTTGGTCATGCATATGATGATGATCATGAAACAAGTCTCTATAGTCATATTTTAAATATTTCAAGTCATAAAATCTTATGAGAAAGGGTATCTAAGAGTAGGATAGATTTGCACCAACGATGCATACTCCAAGGAATTGGATATTACCCTATTTCATGGGCAATTTATGTTAGACATAGATGTATGTTAGTGGGCGCTTGTTAGAAAATAAGTTCACTGAAGGGCCAATTTGAGAATCTCCTAGATAGCTGTAGTGGCATGTTAGTAGTGATGAGTTCTTAAAGCTTACGATGGTGCATGTAATTAGTCCTTCGACTTGAGGATCCATGGTAATCTTATATTTAGGCCTTTGTGCTTTAACTTTATCTTAACCAAGTAGCAGGTCATCCGGGGCTTAGATTGGGCATAAAATACCTATGTATGGAGGTTTGAGAGATCTAAGATGAGATCCATTTCCACATTGTTATAAAAAACATGTGCATTTCCCATGTATTCTATGATGATCGATTTCAAGAAATCCTTGCATAATGTAATATGACAATTTGAAAAATGTATGTTTTAAAGTTGAGGTTATAATGGGGAATTGAGCATTTAATGTAGAGATATAGTTATCGAGGCTATTAGAGAGCTGACAAATATCTTGTCCTAAACCTTTTTCATGAGATAGGAGACGGAAGGACCATATTTAGATGGTAAGCATAAGCTATAATAGTTCTCCTCAATATATTTCATTCATCCAATTCATTGGACTCCATGGGCTTGTTGCTAGACATCGACCATGGAGATTGGATATTCTTCAATTAATGGAGATTAATTGACAGAGTTATTAGTTTAAAAAAATTTAAAACAATTTGAATATTTTGTATTCAAAATATCATAATGGAGTTGTGAGCTCACATCTAATGAATTGGTGAACTTAATGGGTCACACACAAAAGTCTAAGGAAACTTTTATTTGATAAGAGGAATTTTTCTAGGAAGTTAGAAAAATTCAAGTGGTGATTTTTACCATAAAACTGGGGAGAGTAAATGGACTAATTATTAATTGATCACTTTGACTTGCTTAAATTAAGTATTAAATTAATCAGAATAATTTAAAAGTTAAATTAAGCTAATTAAATTGAGGAATATATCTTTTTTACTCTTGTGCAGAGCTAAGTTTAAGCATATAAGCTCATAATGTGATGTAAATCACATATCTTGTGCCTAGAATTTTCGGTTCACTTATGTCGGATCAGTCTTGCTTATTAACTTTCCTTTGATCAGATCACAAGCACACCTATCTATGAACTCTTATTTGAAGTTAAAGAATGAACTGGTTTTTTTAGGATGCAGGATAATCATGAGAGAGCTACTTAGTCATTTGTACAACTCAAATTCATGAAATCTTAATGAAACTTTCAACAAAAACATAAAGTAAATTGGGTGAGAATATTATTCTCATTGTGTCTTTTATCTCATTGGAAAAGGGAGGTTCATAGGTTTCTTACACGAAGAATATCAATCCAATACGCCTAATCTGGTTCAAATATGAAATTGGAGAATCCATTCAATAGAAAAAACCAATTAGATTAAGTGTGCTAAATTTGACTTGGCTTCTAACAGTTGTCATGCACAACTTGACTAACCATATGGTCAAGGCAGAGTAGATGTACATTAATTAGCTTAGACCAGAAAGTCATGAAAGCAAAAATGTGAATTCTTCTATGCCAAAGTAAATGCAAGCAAAAAAATTCCACTTCAAAAGAGTCTTGTTACACGTGGATTGAATTTTTAGGATGTTTAAACTATTGAAGTTCCCACCAATAATTAAATAAACTAGAAAATGAAGATGAAAATCCAACATATGTTCTCTCTCTCTCTCTCTCTCTCTCAATGATCCAACAATTCATCCATGACTTTTAGTACAAAATTAATGAGAGAAGAAAATGATGGAAGTGCATTCAATTAGAAACCGCAGTGAGTAGACATTGACTAAGGAGTCTCTCTCTGTGTGTATATATATGTTTGTGTTTGGTGTTTTTATATTTCACTTACCACACATCAGAGACCTTGCAATCTCACTTAGCAGACATCTGAATTTGGGAAGATGCGGTGGTTCAGGATTCTGCTGATTTCCACGCTCATCACTTTGCTTGCTTTTTCACTAATTCAAGCAACAACTATATTTCCAGGTACCCATGGCCTCAACCTTCTACCAATCGAGTATACTTAATTATATATATACATACGTATACCCTCTACCTTTGTGAAATTAATTATGTCAATGCATATTCACAAAACTTTCTATGCAAAATTTTTATGTTTTTCTTTCAAGTCTATGACTCATGGCCAGGGATTTGGTTCAGCTTGTAAATTATTCAAAATATGCTATATATTTGATAACTTATAAAGATGTTATAAAATATTTGATAATTTTTTTTTTTAAAAACATGAGCTTATAAGCTTTCAAAATAGGTTATTAGGATCATATGTGCTCTTTTTGTTTTTCTTTAAAAAAAAAATTCTAACTTATTTTAGAGATTTTAAACTAATTGCTTTTAGTCATACGAACAACTATTGAACTCTAAAAATCTTACTTTATCTAAACACTTAGAAAATTTATAAGATTTTGTATTTTATTATGAGCTTCAAAAATATTTCAAAAGATATAAAAATTAATAAGATCTTCTAAACAGATTTTGTCAAACACCAAGAAATTAGAAAAAAATAATAATCTTTATTAATTGTAATTTCATTCTAACCTTGGTCGAAAATTTCTCAGTCTTGTACCTAAGGAAAAACATAGGATATTCACCTACTCATTTGTGTGGTAATGAACCCTTTATTGGGACTGACAAGCTTTCATCCATGATAAAATGGCATTTAAAATACTAATTGTGATTTTTATGGAATTAACAGTTCATGTGCCATTAGTAAATTGATAGAATAGCACTTTCCCCAAAGTTATATATATGAATTTGGTATGTCTAATTCACCCAAATAACTTGGAATGCATGCATGTACGTATGTTATAAATATAAGAAGAACACACGCATAAGGATGATATCTCAAATTAAAAGACTAATCATGTACTATCATAATATATAAATATTCCTTCTAACCAATTTTCAATTAAAAATTTTGTAGCAAGGTGATTCAATGAATTTGTTAACAAAAACTCATGTATGTGCATTAATTAATGTCGCTAATTGTCCTTTTTTTCTGTGGGGCGGGGGTGGTGGTGGTCAAGATTTATGTCACGAATTGATATCTATAAAAATGGGAATGCTTCCTATAAATTATGCGTCACATGTATTAACTATTTAAATCATTGATATCCCTTCTCAATAATCATTTTACTACTTGCAACATTTTGACATCAAAATTTTAGGAAAATGGTCTATGATTAATATCTCTATAAGCAGTTTTCTAATTGTTTTCTCAAATGCTGAATTAATTAATGGGATATGTTTATATGAGAATAAACGTAAGACACAACTGTTCACAAATTATGCGCGACGGGACTGGGCGGGCGGGCGAGCCTTCGTCGGCATTAACCAACAGTACTTTCAACATTTTAATCCACAAAACCAAAAAATTATGGATGCATTCACTTCCCTTTTTATAATTAAGTTTGTATTTTATTTTATTTTATCATTTGGTTACATGTAGTGTAGTGCATGGTGATGAAAGTGACATCGATCAAACAATCCTACAGTGTTATATATATAAATCTTGTTTTCATTTTTCTTTTTTCAGATTCCCCAAAGAGGCCCGCAAATCCGCCGCCTCCACCACCAAAACCAAAGCCTGGTACTAGTCCGCAACCAGCCTAAATCCTGAAACAAAGCAGAGCAGATCTTCTTCATCAATGGGGCACGGAATAAATGGCTTTCTGTTTTTTCCTTTTTCACTTTTTATAAATTTTGTAGCCCAAATTACTATTAGTCTGTACGTTGCTGCTTCAAGATCAAGATGTGAACAAAATGTGAAATAATATAGCTCTGGTGTTAACTACTAAATGGTGCACCAACCATATTTTCAAACTACATAAACAATCCCTTGATTTAAGAAAAAATTAACACAATTAATTTATATTTGTGTAGCATTACCCATATAAATTGACGTGAATTAATTTTGTGAATGTCCCAATATGTTGATATCAAATTTGAACTCAACTCTTATCTAATGCTATATATATCTTCCCAATTTTAATTATTTATTCTATTTGATGTTGCATTTTTTATTCTATTTTATGAATATATACTGAGAGTATTAAATATTTTTTTTATAAAAGTAGTTTATTAGAGATTAGATATACACACATAGCAAATATTAATAAAATTAAAATAGGAAATGAAATATAAAATTCATAAACTGATATCTTCCACTAGTAAGTTCTTTTATTTTATTTATTTTGATAGACTCATTATGTTTCATTTTTTAAACCTGCAATTTTCTTTGTAAAGTTTCCAATTGCTTGTAGTAAAATTATGATATCAACAATTTTATATCGTTAATTTCGCAGTTCAATATGGAAAAGTACCCGTATAATTTACTTTTTCAGTTCTTACATAAAATTTCGTGCATATTCAGACATGATTCAAAACATCAAAGTTGGTAAGATGTAGGCGCGCAATTGTTCTTATTTTTGAAAAGTAAAATCTATCTTTCCCTCAGTCCTCTCTTTACGCCAGCCGCATCCTATTGTTGTGTATTCAATGGTATAGAGAATTCTTAATAAGGTATAAATGACACCAAACCAAATATCTGATACGTCGGCGGTGCCAAGATGTAATCTATAGAATGTAGAGTTTTCCAATTATGACGTAGATGATTTTTGAGAAATCTATTTTAAGATACAAAGCTAGCACACTAATTTATAAGACTAGACTCCTCAGAAATGTCATAGTATTTTTGAGATTAAGGGTTAAATACATTTTGCCCTCCCAAATTATACTAGTAGTCGCAAATACCCCCTAAACTATCAAAGGTAACGAAAACCTCCCCTCAATTTAACGGCAATGGATGAAACAGAGAAGAGAGAAAATTTATATGTATATCTTACTCAATATTTCAAAAATACTCTTCATCTACTTAACCCAAAAATTATGCATTTGATAGTTTTCTTGCTTGAGAAAAAATAATTTTAGTCAAAAAAGAAAGAAAAAGAGATTCATCTCATGAATTTGATCTAGAAAAAATAAAGCCCACTTTCTTTTCCTCATTCATGCACTTTCAAACCAAAATTTATAGAAAATTATCTTCATTGCAGTTTGGGTGAAAAATCATGATCTAATTTTTTTGTTAGTGGTTTGAATTTTTTTAGTTATTTTGGATTTTTATATCTTTAACAACAAATAGGATTTTCTTTTTGAATTTTACAATAATTAATCGATGGGTTTATATTTTTATTCTTGTATGTATATCATAGAGTTTAGGGATTTTACAAATTACAAAAAAAGATTTTGGGTTTTCATCCTTAAAAAAAATAGGGTCTTTTTTTTCATATATTTCACAAAAATTATTTTATATGTTTAATATTATGTTCTGATATAGGGTTTAGGAATTGTAGAAATTAGATCATTTATGATGGTATGTGTTGGGAACGTTTTGTGGAAATAAAGTTGTAAAAAAGGAAAAAAATATTTGTTTGTAAAAAGTTGAAGAAGACAATAAAATGATTGAATCCCTTTACAATCTAGCAAGTTAGCATTATTGGGGTACCCAATCCTTTGATTATTAGGATAAAAACCCAAACTACTTTTTGTTAGAAAATCTAAAATACTAGAAAAAATTCGAACCACCAACAAAAAAATTTGATTATAATTATGAATTTTCACCCATACTGCAATAAAAAATAATTTTTTGTAAAATTTGGTTTGAAAGTGGGTTTTCTCTTTTCTAGACAAGTTCATGAGATGAATCCCCTTTCTTTCTTTTTTGGCTAGAATCATTTTTTCTCAAGCAAAAAAATTATCAAATGCATAATTTTTGGGTTAAGCGGTTGAAAGGTATTTTTGAAATATTGAGTAAAAATATACACATAAATTTTCTCTCTCTTTGTTTCCATCCATTGTTGTAGGGGTTTTTTTTGTTACATTGAATAATTCAGGAAATGTTTGTCACAATAAGTATAATTTAGGGGGCAAAGTGTATTTACCCCTAAAATTAATGATACTTTTTGTGATTCATAACGGATGGAAAGAGGGGGTTGTCTTGCGTCCAATAGAATGGCACTTGTCAAATCAAAATGAGCAATGAAGGATTGGTACGTAGTAATAGTCCGAGGGTGTGTGAAATTATTGATTTGCCAGAAGTGCAAACTACCTTTACTATAATAAGCTTTATTGTTACCAAAAATTAATGAAAAAAAAATTGTTATAAAAAACTAGAAAAGCAATCGGTGTCATTTCTGTAAAAACAACGAATCTTATAAAATATGCAGGTGTTGTTGAGAAGGTCAGTGACGGTGGCTTCGAGATTGAGGCGCCGGTAATTAAAATGGGTGTTCGATTTTTGCGCTAGTATCAGTTTGATAATAAATGAATGAAAATAAAGAACGAAGTTTTTCAATATTTTGGGTGAATTGGCACTTTGCACCTAAAACCACATTTAAAAGTTATTTTATATTCTCAAAACATAAAAATGGTAAAATACACTTTGAAAATATATTTTTTTAGTAAATTGTACCTCAAAACAAATTTTTTCAAAGTAACTCAATTTAAGCAAGGGTAAAAATGTTCAAATACCTTTTAGGGTTAATTTGTCACTTAAACTTTTAAATTTACTTTACTTTACTTTTCGTCTAAAAAACTAACCTGTGTAAAAAATGAATAAAGAGAGTTGTTTATCTCCAAATTTATATAGGTTTTTTTCATAATTATTCAAACACCATCTCTAAACTCAAAATATCATAAAATTAATCTTAAATTTCGATTACCATTAGAGCTGCAGTGTGGAAATTGAGAATAATCTTCAGCCTTTTGGTTATGGAAGATTTTTTTTTCCCTTGCAATTCTTTTATTGAAATAATCTTTTCGTAAAAAATAGTGTTCTCTTTGCCATTTTAAAGAACTAATTTTAAATTGAAAAATGATGACAATAATAATAAGAAAAAACACTTGAAATTGAGTTTAAAAAAAAAAGAAAATAAAAGTGATTAAATAATGGCATGATTTTTTTCAATTTTTTTTGGATAGATTAATTGATGACAAGAGTTTGGTCGTTCCACTGTTTGTCATTTTCATTTTGTTTTTTCTTTTTTGGACTTATACAAAAGTTTTGACTTCTTATATAAAATTCTAAAATTTTCTTATTAAATAATGGTAAGAAAGTTGTCTAGAAGATGTTTGGACATTTTTGCCCTTACTTAAGTTGAATTATTTTGACAAAAGTCACTTTGGGGTGCAACTTGCCAAAGAAAATATATTTTCAATGTGCATTTTGCCATTTTTGTATTTCGAGGGTGCAAAGTGGCTTTTAAATATGTTTCTAGGATGCAAAGTGCCAATGATCCCAATGTTTAGAAATAATATTTGGAAGGGGGAGCTAAGTGTTGGTAATGTTGAAACTAAAGTCAGTCGTTATGTTTTTTTTTGTGGTATTGGTGTAACATGTGTTTTCCGTTAGCAGTTATAGTAGTGTATTAGGTGAATGGAGGACTCGAACCATCCTATGATACTCAGTTGGATGGAAGGGTTACTACAAATATTGTATTATTTTTGTTGTAGAAAAGTAGCTATAATTATTGAAAATGTAATGTGATATTGTTGTTGTCAGTTTTGATTAAACATAGCCCTTACTCAATTCCCTCATAGGATTTGGGAATTGTCGAACTCGATGTCTTGGCTTGCAACCGCTAACTCTCTTCATTGAGCACTTGCTACCCTTCTCTCGCCCTATGGTTGGAATATCGGGGAGCTACAACTCTTTCCTCAACTCTTCAAGATGTTGGCTTCGAGCTCATCTTTGGTTGAGCCCTCGCTGACCGCACCTCATAAACATTCCTGGGAGGCTGCCACTCCTAAATAGCTTACACTTTCTTTGGGTCCATACAAATTCTCCCTCGCTCTACGATGTTACCCAAGAAATGAATTTTCTCCTGAGCAAATGAACACTTTGATGGCTTGGCATATAGTTCATGCTCATTGAGTTGGGTGAGAACCTTTCGCAGATGCTCCATTTGTTCGGCTAAGGTCCTACTATTCACCACAATGTCATCCAAGTACACCACCACAAACTCATCTAGAAAGCCATGGAGAACTTGGTTCATCAATGTGCTGAAGGTTGCTAGGGCATTAGTTAAGCTGAAAGGCATGACTAGAAACTCAAATACCTTATATCTTGTGACCACTGTAGTCTTCGCCTCATCTCCTTCCTTGATCTGAACTTGCCAGTAACCCGACCTTAAATCAATCTTTGTAAAGTACTTCGCTCGACTAAGTTGGTCAAAACAATCGTCTATAAGCGATATAGGATACTTGTTCTTCATAGTGATTTTATTTAATGGCCAATAGTTACAGCACATCCGTATGGACCTGTCAGACTTCTTCTAGAACAATACAAGGGATCCATGTGGTAACTTAGCGGGCTTGATAATCCCACACTTCAGCATCTCTTTCAGCTGTTTCCTAAGCTCCTCAAGCTCAGGTTGTGACATTCGATATGGTGCCTGAGTAGGAGGTTAGGTACCCAGTACCAACTTAATCTCTTGATCTACTACTCTCTTCGGTGGTAACTTTTGAGGCAGTTTGTCTGGCATAACATTGTTAAACTCTTATAAGAGTTCCTTAACCACACTGGGGATTGACCTTGATGCCTTCTCCATTTTTTCAAAGCGAAGGGTACATAAGAATGACAACTTATTTCTTTTACAACTTTTCTCAAATTGAATGGTTGAGAGATTTTTGTCTCCCGTTTCCCGATCAATATGGGAATGACGTACGTCTTATTTCCCATAATCATTAATGAATCCATATGCGGCATAACCATCGTCCTTGTGTCCTGTAAAAATTCAAACCTAATGATTAGCTTGAAATCATCTATCATGATCATTGAAAGATTGGTCCTCTCTTTGAATGGTCCTACCTAGATGAGCACAGATTTGGCCATTCCTGTAATTGACTGAGCAGCAAATTTAATAGTTTTCACCCATCCAACTTTTTTCTCTAGTACAAGCCCAAGTCTTTCCACTTTGGTGCTTGCTAGGTAGTTGTGGGTGGCACTAGTGTCGACCATGACATGGACTGTCTCGCCATTGATCTTCACATCAATGAACATCAACCCTCTCTTTCTATAATTTTGGGGCTGTAGTTCCTCCTGCGACTGACTCTCTATCAAGGTTAGTGCAACTTTACTCACCTTTGGTAGCATTGTTCTCTTAGCTACCATCTGTCAAATTGTATTACACCACTATGAAATGGCCCCAAGGTTGTCCTTACTCTTATTCGGCTCTTGCTTCTCAGTAGCAGTAGTTAGAGTCTCAACTTTCCTAGGCATCATTCTTTCTCCTTTTCTTTCATTCAATGTGGACCACTACAAAGGAAACATCTGCTGCTCTTTTGTGATGCTCCTTTCCTTTTCTCTGGTCTCACCTTAATAGAACTTGCTTGTGAGCTCCCTTGAGTGTGGGGTTGCCTTTCTTCCTTATCTTTGCTCAAATTCAGCCTGAATGCTTTTGCCCCTTTTCCTTTTGACTAATTAGTGTTGGAGGTTCTTTGTTTCTTCTTTTAGGACTTGGAACCATAATCTATTAACCACTCAACGGCTCTCATAGCGGTATTCAAGTTGACCACTCTTTGGTGCTGTAGCTTGGCACGTGTCTATGGTTTCAATCCCTTCAAAAATATGAAAAATTTATCCTTCTCTGACATGTCTCTTATGTCCAACCTGTGTGTGGAAAAATCTTTCACATACTCCCTAATGGAGCTTGTATGCTTCAGTTCTCATAATGCTTGCCTAGTATTATACTTAACATTTTTCGGGGAGAATTATTGCCTGATTACTTCCTGAAGCAATCATATGTATCCATACACACTCAATGTGCCTGGATGTCAACATATCTAGTTTGCCACCATAGTTTTGCAGCTCTCATCAATTACATGGTAGTGGTCGCCACTTTTCTTGCCTCATCCGCGATGTTAGCAACAAGAAAGTACTGTTCTATATAAAAAAAAGTTCTCTATCTCTTTCGCATCTCTCACATCACCATAAGCTCTAGGCTCTAGTATTTGAAGCCTAGCAATTGGGTCTGGAGCAATGGCAGGTCCATTACTTATTGCTCTTTGAAGCAAGCTAATCTGAATTGACATTACCTCTATTTCTCATCTCAAATTAGCCATGTTCTTTATCCTTAGCACATCCATCAAGGCTTGACAAACATCCAGGCTCTTATCCAAGAGTAGTTAGATGCATTGGATAACAAGAACTCCAAGTTGCAGTTCATTGTTGAGATATTGGAGGAGAAGGTCGAGGGATTGGAGGTGAAGATCATGAATCTCCACTTCCAATTGGGCGAGAGCCAGGATGTTTGTCAAGCCTTGATAGAGGTGCTATGGATAAACAACATAGTTGATTTGAGATGGGAAATGGAGGCAATGTCGATTTAGATTGGCTTGCTTCAAAAAGCAGTGAGTAATAGATCTACTATTGCCCCAGACCCAGTAGCCAGGCTTCAAATACAAGAGCTTAGAGCTTATGGTAGTACGAGAGATGTGAAGGAGGTAGAGAACTTTCTTATTGATATGGAATAATACTTTTTTGCTACTAACATTGAGGATGAGGTAAGAAAAGTGTCAACTTCTACTATATATTTGATGAGAGATGCAAAACTATGGTGGCGGACCAAATATGCAGACATCCAGGCACATCGGGTGCATATGGATACATGGGATCAACTCCAAGAAGCAATAAGGTAATAATTCTTCTTGGAGAATGTTGAGTATAATGCCAGGCAGGCATTATGAGAACTAAAGCATACAACCTCCATAAGGGAGTATGTGAAAGCTTTTTCCACACACATGTTGGACATAAGGGACATGTTAGAGAAGGATAAGCCTTTCACATTTTTGGAGGGATTGAAACCATGGGTGTGTGCCGAGCTACAGTGCTAGAGAGTGGCCAATTTGAATACCGCTATGGGAGCTGCTAAGTGGTTAATGAATTATAGTTTCAAGCCCTGAAAGGAGAAACAGGGAGCCTTCAACACTAATTAATCAAAATGAGATAGGGCAAAAGCATTTAGGTTGAACTTGAGCAAAGGTGGGGGAGAGAGGCAATCCTATGTTAAGGGAGCTCACATGTAAGTTTCATTAACTGAAACAAGAGAAAATGAACAGAGCATTGCAAAAGAGCAGTGGATGTTTCCTTTGTGGTGGTCTATATCAAATGAAAGAGTATCTGAAAAAGCATTTGCTGAATGCTTTGGCATGCCTTGTAGGAGATAGAAGAATGCCTAAGCAAGTTGAGACTCAGACTACTACTACTGAGGAACATGCGCTAAATGAGAGTGAGGACAACTTTAGGGCCATTTCACAGTAGTGCAATATAATTTCACAGATGGTAGCTAAGAGAATAGTGCTACTAAATGCAAGTAAAGTTGCATTGGCCCTAACAGAGAGTCAGTTGTAGGAGGAACCACGACCCCAAAAATATAGAAAGAAAGTGTAAATGTTTGTTGATGTAAAGATCAATAGTAAGACAGTTCGTGCCATGGTCGATACTGACGATACCCACAACTACTTAGCAAGCACGAAGTGGAAAGACTTGGGCTTGTACTAGAGAAATGAGTTAGACAGGTGAAAGCCATTAATTTTGCTACTCAGCTAATTACATGAGTGGCCAAATCTGTGCTCATCAAGGTAAGACCATTCGAAGGGAGGACCAATCTTTTAGTGGTCATGATGGAAGATTTTAAGCTGATCTTAGGGCTTGAACTTTTATGGGACATAATGATGGTGCTCATGCCGCATATGGATTTATTGATGATAATGGGAAATAAGCTGTGTATCATTCCTTTATTGATTGGGAAGCAAAGAGACAAAAATCTCTCAGCTATTCAGTTTGAGAAAGGTTGTAAAAGAAATGAGCCATCATTTTTATGCCCCCTTCGCTTCAAAGTGATGGATAAGGCATTAGGGCCAATCCCTAGTGTGGTTAAGGAACTCTTATGGGAGCTTGATGATGTTATGCTAGACAAATTGCCTTAGAAACTACCACTAAAGAAAGTGGTGGATCATGAGATTGAGCTAGTACTGGGTACCAAACCTCCCGCCCGGGCACCATATTGAATGTCGCAACTTAAGTTTGAAGAGCTTAGAAAGCAGCTGAAGGAGATGCTGGAGTGTGAGATCATCAAGCCCGCTAAGTCATTGTATGGAACCTTATATTTTTCCTAAAGAAGTCTGATAAGTCCTTATAGATATGCTTGACTATCGGGCATTAAATAAAATTACTGTGAAGAACAAGTATCCTATGCCGCTTGTGGCCGACTGCTTTGACCAACTTAGCCGAGCGAAGTACTTTACAAAAATTGATTTGAGATCGGGTTATTGGCAAGTTTGGATCAAGGAGGGAGATGAGGTGAAGACTACAGTGGTCACAATATATGTGGCATTTGAGTTTCTGGTCATGCCTTCGGTTTGACTAATCCTTAGTAATCTTTAGCACATTGATTAACCAAGTGCTCCATGGCTTTTTGGATGAGTTTGTGGTGGTGTACTTGGATGATATTATGGTATATAGTGGGACCTTAGCTGAACATGTGGAGCATCTATGAAAGGTTCTCACCTAACTCTATGAGCATAAACTATATGCCAAGCTGTTAAAGTGTTTATTTGCTTAGGAGAAAATTTATTTCTTAGGTAACATCGTAGATCGAGGGAGAATTCTTATGGACCTAAAGAAAATGCAGGCTATTTAGGAATGGCAACCTCTTGAGAATATTCATGAGGTGCGGTCATTTCTCGGGTTGGCAAATTACTATCGTAGATTTGTGAAGGGTTGCTCTTAGATTGCACGACCTCTTACCAATCTCACGAAGAAGATTGAGGCTTGGAATTGAACACCTCAATGCCAAGAAATATTTAAGGGATTGAAGAGAGCTATGGTGTTGGATCTTGTGTTGGCCCTCCCAGACCTAACGAAGGTGTTTGAAGTGGAAACTGATGCTTCGGACTTTGCACTTAGAGGAGTTTTGATTCAGGATAGGCATCCTATTACTTTTGAGAGCTGCAAGTTGAAGAAAGTAGAGAGGTGCTATTCTGTGCACAAGAAAGATTTGCTAGCCGTAGTTTATTATCTCAGACTATGGCGGCATTACTTGTTGGGCTCTTCTTTCATGGAAAGGATGGATAATATCGTAGTTAGTCATTTTTTGAGCATGTCTAAATTGACTAGTAAGTAGGCCTGGTGGCAAGAGTTGTTGGTAAACTGTAACTTCTCCTTAGAGTATCATGCTAGTACAAGAAATCATATGGTAGACACTCTTAGCCCCAGGGTGGATTATATGAGGGTGGTGGCTGCTTTATCCTCAAGCAGAGTTAGCACTTCTATGAAGAACTAAATACGAGAGTTCTTACTGAAAGATCTTATAGGGCAGTATTTGGTTGACATTGTTGAGAAGGGCAAAACTCAGTAGTTCTGGATGGATGGAGGACTCTTGATGATTAAGGGAAACCGTATGTATGTTCCAAAAGATGGGGACTTGAGAAAATCATTAATTTTGGAATGCCACGATACTCTTTGGGTAGGATACCCAGGAGCAGAGCGCACCCATGCCTTAGTGTACAGATCATATTATTAGCCGCAGATGCGGGATGATATTAAGACGTATGTTTGTACTTATCTTGTGTACTAGTAGGATAAGTCGGACCATCTGAAGAAGCAAGGCTTGTTGGAGCCATTTTTTATTTCCTAGTGACCTTGGGAAAACATATCTATGGATTATATCATTTGGTTGCCTAAGGTGGGAGATTTGGGGACTATCATTGTCATGGTAGATTGGTTCTCTAAGTACGCTACATTCATTGCAGTCCCTAAACATATCACAGTAGAACAACTTATCTTTTTTTCAAGCATATTGTTAAGTATTAGGGACTGCTGAAGGATATTGTTAGTGATCGGGACTCTCAATTTATTGGCAATTTTTGGACCAAGCTCTTCAAACTCCTTGGATCCAAATTGAATATAAGCTTGAGCTATCATTTACAGTTTGATGGTCAGACCGAGAGCTTCAATTCCATGTTGGAGGAATATCTTAAACACTTTGTGAGTAGCTCTCAAAAGGATTAGGTAAAGCTCTTGGATGTTGCTCAGTTGTGCTTCAATGCCTAGAAGTGCTCTACCACTAATAAGAGTGCTTTTGAGATTGTAACTAGGCAACAACCGCTACTCCTACACACTTTGAGCTCCCCACAGGGTGTGCGATCTCCTCTCACATGAAGTTTCTCATTGGAATGGAAATGAAATATTGATTTAGCTAGAAGTTACCTTGAGAAAGCTCAAAAGCAAATGAAAAAGTATACAGATCAGAATTATTGCTTTAGTGAATTTCAAGTGGGAGATATGGTATTGGTGAAGGTCCCAGATCTAAGATAGTCAAAGGGATCAAGGGGAAAAGACCCTTGCCTAATGCAAAAATACATGGGACCATTGCCTATTATTAAACACATTGAAAAGATAGCCTATAAGGTAGTGTTGCATGACTGGTGGAAAATCTACAATGTCCTCTATGTGAGCTAGCTCAAGCCCTATCATCTAGATCAGGAGGATGCATCCTACAATATACTTTGTCGCCCATAGTTGACATTGATGAAGAAAGAAAAGAGGGTGGAAGAAGCAATCCTAAATCATTATGTAACCAGCACAAATGACTAAACCTATAAATATTATATGATAATATGTTTCAAAACCCATAAGAATATATGCTATACTATAATCTATTCCTAAATTTGTTTTCAATTTACATTGCACTATAATTATATTCCATTGCGCACATAAATTTCTCTATTCTGTTTCATGATAGAAGAAAAATAGTTTCTTTTAAAACTATGGTTATTATTTCATCATATTTTTAAACTAGTAGTTAAATATGATGATTGCCACTAATGATTGATTTATTGTTACTGATATTGTACGTTGGGTCTGTAATGCCCAAGAATTTTGTATCACATTTAATTGATTATTTTACTATACAAAATTTATTTTATTTAGTATACCGATTATGACATAGAAAGGCATAAAATACCATTTTTTTAAAAATGTATACATTAAAAAAATTAATTAATTATAAAAAATAAAAGAAAAATTAAATTCCTTCCTAATCAAACAACGATAAATATTATGTTTGATCTTGAATTTATTTTAAAAATAAAATAATAATCTTTGGTTATAGTAAGTTATATTCTTCTTGGTTAGAGTTGAGGGCACATGGTGCACTAGGATCCAATAATAAAACTGAAAATAAACTAGACTACACATGCTAACACGGATCTAAACATGCTATTGATTTATATTTGGAAGGAGAATTACCTTGATTGGCTCAAAAACAAGGAAGAGATGAAGAACACTTCTTCAATCTAGAAATTGTCACACAGCGGCAAAGTGGATTTGGAGCAATTTTTGCCCAATCCAAACTTATCCAAAAATTCCGAAAAAATTACAGAACCTTCTCAACTCCTTGATGATGCTACTATAAAAAAATAAATCTAAAAAATTCACAAGTAAATGCCAGAATAAAATCACCAAATGGGCTGCCTTGACAGTTGATCTCCAAAGGCTAGCAATCCAATTGTCTTGCCTCTAACAATGTGATCCACACACCAATGCTAGATCCTAATCTCCTTAATGTTAGCAGGAAAAAAATAAGGAGATTTTCAGAGATGAAGGCTTGATTTGAGGTAGGCGAAGTAGAGAGAAAGTGAAGCTTCAACACATGAGGCAACACTTGAGATTTGGAGAGAAAATGTGAGAGAACCTAATTCTTCACACAATGCATCATTGGCCGCCCCTCTCTCCTTCTATATATATAGAGTGAGAATGGTGTGATGCCAAGGTGGCATCACAACTTTCTCAACAGGAACCGCCAACTTGCCTTGCAAGTTGGCAAGTTGCAATTCAAATGTGAATTTGAATTTTGTTTGCATTTCAATTTCATTTGGAATTTAATATCAAAGTAATTACAATGCCACACCAAATGAACCTTTCATTTGAATTTTTCCTCCAAAAAAAAAAAAAAAAATTCCTCTCATTAATTAAATTAAATATGTTAATTTAATTATTTGACTATTGACTTAATCCTTAAGTCGATTAGTTTAACTCTTTAAGCTAGTCATAGTTAACTTAATTTTTTAGGCTAACTTGACCAATTGATGATCATGTGGCACCAAATAATTAGCTCCTTAATTATTGATCTAATTTAACTTCTTAAATTACTTGCTCAACTTAACAATTAAATTGATCGAGCCAAAAATGACCTCAATTTTTTCCAACTTCAAAATTGGTCCACAAGGAGTAATTTTCTAACCATTAAACAATTCCTTCATCATGTAGGAAATGCAATTGGATTTTGTGTGTGATTTGTTATATTCTACCATTCATTAGACATAGGCTTGCAACCATTGTGGCTTTTGAATATTAAATATTCATTTTAGTCTAGACTCCTTTAAACTAATCAACTAATTTAATTAATTTATATTAATTGAAGAGTACCCAATTTTCACGGTCAACGTTTAACCTCAAGCCGTGGAGCCCAATTAATTGGTCGAAATGAATGCTTTTGTAGAACCATTATAGCTTTACATGTACCATGTTCTTCTTTTTCTTCTTCTTCTTTTTCTTCTTCTTCTTCTTCTTCTTCTTTTCTTTTTTCTATTTAGTGTAATTTGATTGTGTGGCTAGGGTTTTACTTCGAGACATTATATCGAAGAAGTAGTTTATCCTAAGGAGACCTCTAGTTATACTCCCTCTAGAACTAGGACATTTACTTGCTATTAATTCTAATTCCATAAAAAAAATTAAACAAGTCCTATAATTAATTATTCATGCTCCTAGTAATATTATACTCTAACCAAGAAGAGTAAAACTTACTATAACCAAAGATTATTATTTTATTTTTAAAAATAATTCAAGATTGAACATAATATTTATCATTATTTGATTAGGAGGGAATTCAACTTTTTTTATAATTAATTAATTTTCTTTTAATGTATATATTTTTAAAATTATGGTATCATATGCCTTTCTATGTCCTAATTTGTATACTAAACAAAATAAATTTCATACAGTAAAATAATCAATTAAATATGATATGAAATTCTTGTGCATTACATTCCACTCCCCTTGGAGGAATTTGGTCCCCAAATTCTAACTTGAGTTAGCAAAGAGTTTCGGGTGATACTTTCGCATTTCCTCCTTCCTATCCCACATCACTTCTTCTATGTTATGGTTTCTATATAGAATCTTTACTTGTGGGATGTCTCTAGTGTGCAACTTTTGTATTTTTCAGTCTACAATTTGTACTAGTTTCTCTTCATACGTCAATTCTTTTTGAAGTGATAGGTCCTCATAGTTAGTGATATGCAAGGGGCATGGGTGATACCTCTTTATTTGTGATACATTGAAGACATTATATATCCCTTTAAGTTTTTGTGGTGGAAGTATATATTCAGTAAGCTACTACTCCAATCTTCTTCACTATTTTGAAAGGGCCAACATACCAAGGGTTTAACTTTCCTCATTTGCCAATCCTCCCAACTCTTTTTCTACATGACACCTTCAAAAAATCCATATCTTGACACTAGATTCCAAAAATCTTCTTCTATCATCTGCTTAGCTCTAAGTCATGAATTGGATAGTTTTGCTCTTATAGCTCTAACCATTTTTAGGTATAGGCTACTACCTCACCATTTTGTATTAGAATATATCCTAAGCCTTCTTTAGATACATAAGTGTATACCAAAAATTCTCAATACCATCTTGTGGTGTGTAAATATTAGTGTTGACGTAAATCTTTTCTTAAGCTCTTGAAAACTAATATTTATCAATCCACTTAAAGACATATTCTTCTAAGTTAACCCAAACAACGGGCCTACTATGTTGGAGAAATCTCATACCAAACCACTTGTAATAACCTGTCAATGCCAAGAAACTTCTCACCTTAGTTACCATTTCTATCCTCTACATTCTATTATCATTTCAATTTTGGAAAGACCAACTAAGATCCCATCTCTAGAAATGACATTACCCAAAAAGGTTCCTCTATCAAGCTTGAATATATTCTCAAAGAGTCTGCATTACTATTCTCAAGTGTTCCTTATAAGCCTTTTCATTCTTTGAATAAACTAAATCATCATCAATGAAAACAACTATGAGTTGATCTAAATATGGCCCAAAAACATGGTACATTAAATCCATAAATGCAATACTGTATTAGTCAACCCAAATGGTATTACCACAAACTCAAAATGACCATATCAAAACTTTGATCCTATCTTGGGTACATCTTCCTCTCTAATCTTTAGTTGATAGTACCCTTATCTATGGTCTATTTTAGAATAAACTCGAGATCCTTATAATTGATCAAAGGGTTCATCTATTTTGTGCAAGGGGTATTCATTCTTAGTCATAACATTATTCAACTCAATAGTCCATACATTCCTCACAAGTCCCATAATTTGTCTTTACAAAAGAAACACTAAGGTTCCCATGGAGATGGACTTGGTTAATAAACTTACTTTCAACTACTTTCTACAACTATTCCTCAAGCTATGCTTGTGCCATCATATATAGTACCTTAGATATTGGGGTTCGTTCCTGGAAAGGTCTCGGTGGAAAATTTCACTTTGATTTAGGGGTAGTGAAGTAAACTCCTCAAGGTTACATTAGGGAAATTCGTGACTACGAGGATTTCATCAATCTTAATCTTTCCTTAGGTTCATTAATTAGGCACCCTAGGTATCCTATCTTATTTGTTCTGAGTGCCTCAAAATCAAATTCATTCAATTGGCTTTTGTTCCCCAATTAGTTCAATTATTAGTTTTTCAAGCTGACATAAACCAGCTATTATCAAATAAAAGTTTTAAGCCAAAGCAACTACTAAGTAGAAAACCTAATCTACTAAAATAAAACAAATTGAAATTTCAAAGTAAAAGTCCTATTTAATTGTTTATGATAATTCTCCTGTTTTAATCTTTATCATTTCCTTTATTTAGATCTATCTCTTCAATATCTTATTCAAGCCCACTTCCTCTAAATCTTCCTCAATGTCTTCTTCATTTTCCTCACTAGGCTCTTTCTCATATTTTTTTTGCTTTTTTCCTTCTTTGGATCCTCTTCCTTCAACTCATCAATAAAACTAGCTAACCAATGTTAGGTTTTCCTATGGATTTCATGGCTATCCTAAACATATTTCGCTCTTGATGGCATTGCACTTTCAATTTACTATTTTGATGATTTAACTCTTATTGGCAGACTTCTAGCTGTTGTTTTAACTCTTCACATCTCTTTTTATATTGAAGATAAACTCTTTCATGGTAATACCTATCATCCTCAAGTCAATGTACAATTAGGTTTGGGTAATCCTTTAGAGCATATTAAACTTCTGGGAAATGGGTCACTTGTAGCTAAGGTTGTATCGTTCACTTCCCCTAACCTTGATCATGTAGGTTGAAGCATCTAAATGATGAACCGATTTACATGGGCTTTTACTCACCATCTTACAAAAATAAGCCTAGATAAAAAAAAAAAACATAAAAGTACTCCAAGTATTCATTTCAAAAACAAAGATAGCTAAGGATTCACTTTCAAAGGGAGGAAAACTATTAAATCCTAGAGTATTCCTAGTCTAAGTCCATAGTATGTCATAAGTCCTATTATTTTACCAAAAGTGTTCGATCATATTAGCTAGCTAACCTTATAAAATCCTTCACAATTCTCAACATCAAATGACATTTAACCAATCATTTCAATAGTCAAACCTAAATAACCAAATCAATTCCTAAAAGTTCTATGCCCAAATTCCACAATCTGAAGATCTTATCCTAGCATAGCCTAAGTTTAAAACTTAAGCTCTGATACCATGATGCCATGCCCTAAAATCTAACCAAAAGGTTTAGTATTGAGGCATGAAATTCAATCCTAATACATGGGTTGCCAATCAAAATATTGATCATAAATAAAACTTCAAACATTGGTAGTAGCCAAATAAATCCTAAACATAGAAAAACTCGAAATAACCAATCCTTTATCTTTACCTAAAAATCCATAAAAATGACTAATAAGCTAATGCCATAACAAATACTAAAACTACTTCAGAAGTCTTAAAATAATATTTCAGTTCTAATTCTCATAATCTACCTTCTCACTAGGGTTAGGGTCTAAATCTACCAGAAGAAAATTTAAAATACAATAAGAGACTTAGTGAATGCCAAGTGTGTGCAATATGAGCTAGTGAAGTTAACATGATTAGTTCAATGAAAGCATTCAAGAAGAATATAGATGGAAATCAATAAACGGTCTAGCAAAAACAAAATAAGAATTTAGTAAATAGTTTCATAGACTAACAAATTACATGCGATGATCACACAGTATTTATTGTAGCCAATCAATCTTATGACTCCCATTGTAACAACCCCTTATTGCTTTGGGTAAGGTTCGTCCTTACCAAAATAGTGCCCGAACCTAGGTCTTCGGAAAATTCTACGACCCATAATAGCATCCTACCAAATTCTTGTTTGCTCTATTGCACATACATTATAGAAGTATATATAGAAATCTTTGCCTATGGAATCTCAGTCTATTTTCCCTTTTTTTCCCTTGTGAATTTTTTCCTTTCCTCTGCCGTTCTTGTTCTTGTTTTTCTTTTTCTTTTTCTTTTTTTTTCTATTTGGTGTAATTTGATTGTGTGGTTTGGGTTTTACTTGGAGACATTATATAGAAGAAGTAGTTTATCTAAGGAGAACTCTAATTATACTCCCTCTAGAACTAGGATATTTACTTCCTATTAATTATAATTCCATAAAAAAATTAAACAAGTCTTATAATTAATTATTCATGCTCCTAGTAATATTATACTCTAACCAAGAAGAGTAAAACTTAGTATAACCAAAGATCATTATTTTTTTAAAAAATAAATTCAACATTGAACATAATATTTATCGTTATTTGATTCGGAGGGAATTTAATTTTTCTTTTCTTTTCTTCTAATTAATTAATTTTCTTTTAATTTATATATTTTTAAAAGTATGGTACTTTATGCCTTTCTATGTCCTAATTGGTATACTAAATAAAATAAATTTTATATAATAAAATAATCAATTAAATATGATACAAAATTCTTGGGCATTACATCAACAATGAGTTCTTACATAAATACACATTGCATTTACATTAAATTAAAATAACTAATCATCATCATAACAAAGAGACAATCATAAATATTACAATCAATATATTACCTCATTAATGAGTTTTTATATAAATTCACATTATATTAAAAGTTAAATTAAAATAACTAATCATCATCATCATCAGCATTATGTGCACCGTCGTCATCGTCATCCTTATCCAAAACCTCAACCTCTAACGATTTGTTATCACCTATCACTTGATTGTTTTCTAGATTTCTTCACAAGGTCCCTCAATATCAAATAAGTGACCAGTTGGATTGATATCAACAACTACATTAACTATGGTAGGTGGTTTTTGTAAAGATACCTCCACAATATAACATTTATCCACTCTATTTCTTGGTCTTATTTTGATCACAAACCGTCAATAAACTTTATGTCTTTTAGCACCAGGACAAGGAATATAATACACTTGAGAAGCATTTTGAGCACTGATAAAAAAGGATCAAACTTTGGATATTTTTCATTTTCTTTGATCTTAATGATGTCATACTCTTTATTTATCTTAATACCATGGTCATACACTAAATCAAACCAGCGACAATTAAAGAGAAAAACTTTCTTTTTAGGTATACTAGGATACTCCAAAAGGATTACTTTCTTTAGTTTTTCAAAAAAATTCTAATGATCCTTCACTTTTGAGACACACTTTGGAATTACACGTCTTTTTATACTTTGTCAATGAATCTATATCAAATGCGTATATGTTAATAAAAAAACAACACCGTGTCTTGACTTGTCTTATAAGAACCTATGCTATATCCTTCAAATATTAATTTTATATCCTTCAAATATTAATTTTGTACCATATTTTTTTGGAGTGTGCATCTATAAATGATAGCAAAGAATTGAATAATTAAAATAGATTTTATTAATTATCAAAGAGAAAACTATTTATTTTCAATTTTTTCTATACTTATATAGTTCTGGAACCAATTTACAAAATGATCCTCAGTAGATTGCTCCACTTGAAAGTCATTAAGGAAAGGCTAATAATGTTGAAGGGATGCTTTATACACCCTAAAATATATTGAGTTTGAACATTAGTTTTTTTTTTTCAATTGGAACTTAATAATTAAAATGAATTTATATTGAAATGGAAAACTTACTCAAGAAAAGAGACAACTTCATCACAATTTAAGGGAACTTGCAATGAGGCAGCTTTCAACTCAGTATCATTTAACCATCTATTGGTACATTTACCACCAGGCCATCTAATTTGATTAAAAGCTGACAGAGTAAGTGGAAGTTGACATTGTAACCCTCTTTTTCATTTCATTTACTTCTTATACTCCTTGACTGAATGTGAGAACCGAAATAATACAATACAAAATATGTTGATTCTTGGGCTTGATATGCCTCGCATGTAGAGCCCTCAATTTTAGCTTTATTTTTTATCATACCTTTTAAATCATGTAAGAATATGAAAAATAAAATCATGTAATAATAAATATTTAATATGTACAAAATATTTATAGTATTTATACATTAGATTGATTATTTACCTCTCAAAAGGATATATCTATTTATATTGTACAGATCCACAAACAAGTGCCTCATACGTTCGGTGTACCATCAAGTACTCCATTGAATTAAAAAAACCTAGAAGAAATATGCATTCCAACTTACACAAGATAATTGGAATTTTTTTTCGCCAACTGCAATAAATTATCTTCACATAATTCTGTTGTATACAATTCCTAAAAAAATCAGTTTAATTTAGTCAAGGGCCTCCACACATTTTGTGGTTGTAAACTAATTGCACTTGGTAGCAATCATTGCATAAACACATGTCAATCACGACTCTTCAACCCATGCAATTTTAATTTTGTTTTATCAACACATCTAGCTAAATTTGAAGCACATCCATTTGGCATTTTAAGATCCTCTAGCCAAGTACACCACTCTCACATTTTTTTAATAGTTAAAGAGAAACAAGCTTTGGGTTTCACGTATTTTCCATTTGGTAAAGGTCTTAAATGTAACCCTGGTGTTTTATAGTATTCCTCCAAGTGAAATCTTACCTTCTCCTTGTCCTTAGTCTTACCTTTGGCATCCATCATGGTGTTAAGCACACTTTCAAAGATATTTTTCTCGATATGTATAAAATCCAAATTATGGTGAACTAAGTTATCTTTCCAATAAGGCAACTACCATAATATACTTTGTTTCATCTAATTATGTGATATACCATATCAAGATAATTTACTTGAAGTTACAAACAAGTTAGTGATTTTGGGAAGATTACAAATTCTCTCCCATATTTGTTGACTGGTCAATTTGGGAGATGCCTCTGATTATTCAATCATTCCTTTAGAAAATGCATCTCTATTCCTCGTAACATATGATCAGTAGGCAAAAATTGATGATGACAATCAAACCATGACACTTTTTTCCTATTTTTCAACCCAAATGACTTAGTTTGCTCCATAAGAATTAGGTATGTTAATTTTTTTGCAGTTATCCAACCTGATAGCATGCCACAAGCACAAAATCATTAATTGTCTACATAAGAACCACCCTTAATTGAAAGTTTTGTTTCTTAGAAATGTCATAAGTTTCTACACCCTCTTCCCATGATAACTTCAACTCCTCAATTAAAGGTTGCAAATACACATCAATTATGCTCTTGGATTAAGTTGACCAAGTATTATATAAGTTAAGAAAATGTAAAGAGTTGTCAAGCACAATTTAGGAGGCAAGTTAGATGGAGTTGTAATAATCAGCCAACATGAATATGGTGTAGCATATTGACTAAAGGAGATAAATCTATTTGCACATAATCCAAGCTTAACATTTCTCAGCCCAGATGCAAATTTTGGATGAATTTTATCATACTGCTTCGAAGTGAACCCATCAGAAGGATGACATAAAATACCAAAACTTCTTTTATTTTCAAATTGCCATATCGTATGCTCAGCTAATTTGAAAGACATATATAGTCTTCTGAGCCAAGGAGTTACGGCAAGTAATGCATCCTTTTGTAAGGAATTTGCTTTCCCATTTGATCTTATGGTTGGTTTAAAAGGGGACGATTGGAAAACTTACATTCACTCTAACAGGCATCAATTGTGTAAAACAACATATAACTATTGATACAACAATCGATCTTCATAGAACTTAACCCCAATTTTGGCATAAATTTCTTTATTTGGTAAAAGTTATCCAAGATAATTTTCTGAAGGATTTGAATATTTAATAAGTTCTTCCATTCAATCAAAACATCTTTAAGACATATTATAGTCAGATTTTAAGTGCATCATTTGTAAAGTCACCAACAACTCACAATGAGTTTCACAACCTAGCCACAATGATCATTGGGCATAGCCAACATGTTATAAAAGATTGGAGCATCTATGTTTGGAGGTTCTGCTATTTGGATTAATGTCTTTTCATGTTTAATTTCAACAGTATAAAAACTAGATCCTATAGCATCATAAACCATGCTTTCATACCTATTATTAGTGGCTTCAAGACAAAAATGAGCATTACTAGAAGCTCCCTTATAGACATTGAAGTCCGGAGGTTTAGTCCCCCTATGTGCAGTCCAATGCCAATAATTAGGCTGAAAACCATATTTCAACAAATGTACATGTACTTCATCAGGTGTCAAAATTTTCAGATTTTTGTCTTTTGAATAATGACACCTTATTCCTCTATCTTTCTAACATTGAGGTTGGATGGATGCATAATCAATAAAATTCCCAACAACAAACTCTCTTGTATAGTCTTTTTGATTTGGCAAGAGCTTATTATACATCAACTATGTTTAACATGAATATCTATGTTCTATAAAGGAGTAAATTCATCAAAATCAATTTCAATTTGAATGATGCAAAAGTAATTTTATTACAAATATTTGGATTTTGATGAAATTATTTGATTATTTACTTCAATTTATTAATAAATGACTTGTTGGAAAGTAATTGCTTATATCATCATCATCATCATTATTACTTAGAGATGAATACACTTGACAAATCAAAAAGGAGAAGTATAATTGACAAAAGGATGGAAGAATGAGCTAACAATTGAAGTGGGTAAAAAAATTATTTGGTGTGTTATGGTGATAGTGTGATTATGAATTTTTTTTTCAAAAACTCCCTAATATAAGATATCCAAATTGCCCAAAAAATAAAACTCAAAAAAATGAGTGTCATTATTTCAATTGAAAATAATTAATAATATTCCTAAACATATAATGGCACATAAACACTCCCCCTTATATCTATCATCATCATGCAAGCAATTAAAAGCCAATTAGCAACAAATGAGTAAGCTCCACCCCTTCTCCCAATATCTCATCCTCTTTCCTAATTCCACCAACTCTAAATAATTTTATTGTATTCTACTATACAAATATATAAAACCAAAAGAAGGTATACAAACTCACCTCGAAATGCTCCAAAAACCCCAACATTCATAACAAGTATCCACCATAGTTGAGATAGCCTATATCATTAAGCACATGTTACAAGTGCACATCTTTATCCATAAATCATAATTCTATAAACTAAATTAAAACTTATAAACTTAATAAATTCAACATATATTAATATAGAGTTTAACTCAATCAACATTCTAATAGAATTTTTATTTCACACAAAAACATAAATCTAACACAGTATAACAATATTTAATATAAATATAAAATTTAACTCAAATTTTAACAAACACATAAACCATTATTTGTGTTAAATCAAACTAACTTACTAATACATAAAATATTATTTGAGTTTAACTAATACATAAATCATAAGTGTTAACTAAATAAATAAATCAAATGTTAACTAACATAATAAATCATAATTAACAAAATTTACCTTAGTGGAGATAATGCAAAAAATGCGCTCTCCAAACCTGAAACAATAATTAAACAAAAATCAATAGCATTATCTAAAATAAAAATAAATTTTTCCGAAAAAATTTATAAAAGTAGACTAAATCTGACCTATCACTACTGGTCGCGAAAAAAAAAA
>JACGDI010005728.1:2733338-2760938 GCA_014898725.1 Jacaranda copaia | reverse complement strand
AAAAAAAAAAAATTCTTTTTCTAGTTTTCTAATGAAAAAATCCACTGTAAAACTAAATTTCGAGATGAATTTTGTTTGTTGCAATTATTCAGTTTTGTGATGGAAAATCCATTGCAAAACTTAAATTTTGCATTGGATTTCTCTCCATTGCAAAATTTTCTAAGATCTTTAAAATATTAGTGAGGGATTCTAAATTTGTTGTTAATCTTCTCATTTGCAACAAAATTTTCAATCGCAATGCTATTTTATATTTTTCTTTTATTTTTTTGTAACGAATTTTTTCTATTACAAAAGGCCAAAGTTAATGTTTTCAAAAATTGTCACTTTGCGATGGGTTTTGTGATGGATATTATTTTCCATCATGAAATCCATTGCAATTTGCGATAGATTTTTTCCGTTGCAAAAAAATATTTTTTTAGTAGTATTCATCATGTTTTTAGACTAGCAGTTTATTATCAACACAGATAATTGATTTTATTATTACTGATATAGTATGTTAGATCCAACTTGGTTTAGGTTTGCAAGGGACTTCTTCAAGCTGCAACATGCTTTCTAGTTAAACCCTACGCCCCCTTAGCCTAATCCCCCTCAGCACACAATAGAAATTGTTTGTGGTTGAGCTGGGTCTAAGATTTTTCAAGAACTTAGGCTTGAGCACTGTTTGGTAAGGTTGCAACTTGTCCAAAGTGATAAGGGACTGTTATAGTGGGAGTCCTTAGGTTGATTGGCTAGAGCAAACACTAGTTTGGTCATTGCATTTAAATGTTGGCCTATTAAAAAGTGTTTACTGTTTTATTCATGTTTTACTATTGTATACCGTATGACTATTTTTCATAATTTTTCTCAATGTTTATCACTAGGAATCATTTTGATTAGGATATATTCTTGAACTAGCTAGCATTGGACACACACTTGGCATTCACTGAGTCTTTTATTGAGACTATTCATTTTTTTTAATTTTCTTCTGGCATATTTAAATCCTAGTTCTGAAGATATTGAACCATTTTTTATGAGAATTAGAGTTGAAAGTCTTTCGATGAGGAATTAGAAGTATTTTAGTACTATTTCCAGATTGACGAATTACTTCTTTTTTTTGTTTAATGAACTTGCTAGTTGAACATGTAGGATAAGACATTTTGTCATTTTTCTATGTTTGAGATTTATTTGGAATATTAGGAATTTTTTGAGTTCTATTTATGGTTATGATTTTGATCAGCAAGTCATGTATTAGGAATTTCATACCTCAAGACTAGACCTTATAATTTGATTTTAGGGGTTGATAGCTCCACCGCCTATTTAACAAGTTTTTCTAAAGCCTCAAGGAGTACCTGATGGGCATGGTGCAATTGTACGATGGAATTTAAAACTTTATTTAATTGGTCTAATTAAAGTTTTAATTAGTAAATTAATAATCCTACTTGATTGTAAATGGTTTCTTCCATTTAAATTTTCCCTCAAAACTAGATTTTCCAATAAATTAAATTAACCCCTTAATTTAACTAAGCCAACTTAACTCCTTATGTTAACTAGACTAATTAAATTGTCACGAGGCTCCAATTAAATTAACTCATTTATTTAATTGGTCTAATTCAACTCCTTAAATTATTTGATTAATTTAACACTTAAATTAATCAAGCCATTATGACTGACTCTTAAGTAGTCAACTTGGTCTCTTCAAAACTGATGAATCTACTTATCTAACTTCTTAGACAATTTCTCCAATTTTGCTTAGAGCAGCTCAAGTTTTTGTGTATGGCCTATTAGGTTCATCGATGAATTATACCAGGGCTCACAACTCTTTGTGATTTATTGAATATCAAATATTTCAATTACTATAAACTTTTTAAAATTAATCACTCTTTCATTTAATTTTCAATAATTGAAGAGTACCCAATCACCATAGTCGATGCTAGTACAAGTCTATGGAGCCCAACCAATTGGATGAATTAATTCCAGTGAACCATTCCACTTATGATTCTCATATAGATACGGTCCTTCTGATTTCTATATCTTGAAAGAGTCCTAAGATAATATATTTGTCGATTCCTTAGTAGGCTTGATAACTATGCATCTATTCTTAATGTGTAGTTCTAATTTATGACCTCAATTTTAGAGAACTCCTTAAAGATTTCTTGGAATCAATCATCATAGAATACATAGAAAATCAACTCATTCTTCACAACGAGCAAAACTAATCCCATTTTGGAGCTCACCAACCTCCATATTTAGGTAGCATGTGCCCAACCTAAGCTCTAGGCAACCCATTAAGTGGTCGAGACAAGCATAAGGACTAAAATACACGGCTAACACTGAACCTCAAGTCAAAACACTAATTATATTCACTATCATAAGTGAGAGAATTCCCATTACCAACAAGATACTTCGACTACCTCATGCATTCTCTAAGTAAGTCTTCAATAAACTTGTTCTTTAACGAGCACCTATCAACGTGTATCCATGTCTTACATGGATCTCCTATGAAAACAAGCAATATTGAACTCCTTGGAATATGCTTTATTAGTGCAAGTCTATCCAAATTATAGATTCTATGATGCCATGTCTTCTAAGATTCTATAACTTGGAATTTTCAAAATCATAACCATAGACTTATTTCATGATCACCATCATATGTGTAATCATGTCTCGTAGTCATGCATGATTTTAGAGATTCAACAAAATGCATGTGAAGATTATCATGAATTGCATAAGATGAAGACAACCATTTTATAAAATATTATTCAATTAAGATTGTCATATAAAGAGTTGTTTTACATGCTAATCTAATTAGGTATGAGGTACTATTCCAACAATCTCCCACTTGACCTAAAGCTAATTCTCCATAGCTTTTAAGCCCATCTTCTTAAGATGCCTTTTAGAGACCTTTTGTATTGGGTGTTTAGTTAGTGGATCTACTATGTTTTCTTCTAAGGCAACTCTCTCTACTTAAATATCACTTTTGTCAATGATCTCTCAAATCAAATGATAAAGCCTCAATATATAGTTAGATCACTAATGAGATCTAGGTTCCTTAGGTTGTGCAATGACTCCATTATTGTCACAATAGGCAACCATGGCTCTATTATGCTAGGTAATACATCCAACTTGGATGAAAATTTTCATCCAAACACCTTACCTTATAGTGTTCGGTGCTGTAGTATATTCTGCCTCAATAGTTGAGTTGGCCATGTTGTCTTACTTGAAAATCTTTCAACTTACCATGTTGTCATTGAGACAAAATATAAATTCAAATGTGGATTTAAGATTATCTTTATTGGATTGAAAACTAGAATATGAAAATCCCTTGAGTTTTAATTCTCTATTGCCATATACCAAAAATAAATCTTTAACTCTTCTCAAGTACTTTAGGATTATTTTCAAGGCTTTCCAATGACTCTCATTGGGATCAAATTGGTAGCGGCTTGTAGCACTTAGAATGTGTGCTACATCCAGTTGAAGTAAGGTATAACACAAGGATCCAAGTAACAAAGCAAAAATAGCTAAATCAAAACTTGACTACACTTTATCCAAGGATCAAATCATGCTCTTAAGATGGATTTGGATGAGGAAAAATACCTTGATCGCTTAAAATTCACGGTAGAAAGGATGATAATATTGAACTCTTCAAAACTGTCTCTTCTGGCATAGCAGAGAACTGGCAATATTTGCCCTAGCGAATCACCTCTATTGAGCTAAAATTTGAATAGAACCAACTCATCACACATGAAGATATCCAGTAAAAAGTTTAGCAAAAATAAAAATCGTCAAGTGCTCAAAAATTGCGTCCAAACAATCTGCACTGCAATAGATCTTCAAGAGCTTAGCTTTCCAAACATGAAGCCTCTAATGAAATGATCCACACACCCAAGGCAACCTCCAATCAACCATTAGTCAGTTGGATCACCAAAGTATGAAGAAGAGATGAAAGCTAAATTATGGTGGAGAAAGTGAGGAAAGTGTGTGAAACTTTAACACATGAGGGATCACACATTTGGAGGGAAAGAGAATCTAGCATTCTTGTGAAGCATGTGGCCAGCTACTTTTATTTATAGAAGAGGAGGTGTGATGCAAGTTGGCATCACACCTCCCATGAGGTTGGGTCCCAACTAAGCAAGGCCACTTGTGTGTGAAATGTGAATTTCACTTTTATCTGAATTTCATTTGGAATCTTCATTTCATCTCATGAAATATTACCTAAATAAATTCTAAATGCACCTCAAATGAACTCCTTCATTTAATTTTTTAGTAAAATTAATTCCTCACATTAATTAAATTAATCCTTTAATTTAATTAATTGATCTTGACTTAACTCCTTAAGTTAACTAACTTTACTCCTTAAGCTAGAAGGTGTTAACTTAACCCCTTAAATTAACTTGACTAATTAATTATCATATGACATCAATTAAATTAAATCCTTAACTTAATTGTTATAATTTAACTCCTTAAATTATTTTGATCAATTTGTCAATTAAATCAATCAAGCCAAAATGATTAAAAATTAGCTAACCGTTTTCTCCAAAAAATCGGTCACTAGGAATTTTCTAACTCTTAGAAAATTCCCTTCATCAAATAAAACTTCCTTTAGGCTTTTGTGTATGACCCATTAGGTTCTCCTATTCATTGGATATGGGCTCACAACTCTTGTGATACTTCAAATATCGAGATATTCACATTAGTTTAAAATCTTTTAAACTACTTAAATGGTGGAAATATGATAATTTCTTTCGTTGTAAGAAATTCCTATCTTCTTTTTGACCCAAAACCTTCAAAGTAAAGAATTTTTGTCTTGATAGATCATTCGTTCCTAACAGGTTAAAAGTAGATCTTCTCTTAACAAAATGACCGAGATAAGGAAATTTTCCAATTACTAATTCAAACTTATTATCAAATCGTACTTAGTAGAATATGGAGGTACTTATGGTAGAACGGGCCAAGGGTGATTTGAGTAAATAACCAAATAAAATACTTAGGCTAAGGGTCAAGTTGGTAATTTTTCTTACACCTCTCTTTTCTGGAGCCCAAGTTGTGAAGTCATCCATAATTGTTTAGTCAAAACAAGAATTTATTTGGACCAAACCATCTAATTT
Organism: Jacaranda copaia; assembly: GCA_014898725.1. NCBI lineage: Eukaryota > Viridiplantae > Streptophyta > Magnoliopsida > Lamiales > Bignoniaceae > Jacaranda > Jacaranda copaia. The sequence goes on along the minus strand of JACGDI010005728.1, from coordinate 2,755,854 downwards.
CCTTTGATTATTGTGGGGCATAACTTTCATTCCTGAAGCAAAAAGAGGTCTTTATTTCTTTTTCCTTTCCTATTTTTCCATTTTCATTTTTATTTTTATTTTTTGTTTGAATTTCAATAAGATTTCCTCCGCTTAATAGATAACCATTTGCTACTAATGGAGAATTAATAACTCAATTCAATTAATCTCTTTTAATTGAAGAATACCTAATCTCCATGGTTGACGTCCAACCTTAAGCCTATAGAGCCCAACTAATTGGTTGAAATGAATATGCTCTTGTTGAACCATTGTAGCTCTAAACTTGTCATGCAACTATGATTCTTCCATCTTTTATTTTTCGAAAGAGGCCTAGGACAAGATGTTTGTTGGCTCCCTAATAGCCTCAATAACTATGTTTCTATTCTTAATGCTTAATTTTGGTTTATGACCTCATCTTTAGAAAATACCTTTTTCAAATTTTCATACTGCCTTATGCAAGGACTTATTGGAATCAATTATTATAGAACACATAGGAGAAACACTCACTCTTCACAACAACAAGGAAATGGATCCCATCTTGGATATCACAAATCTCCATGTCTAAGTAGCTCACACCCCATCTCAACCTGGATGACCTACAAAGTGGTCAAGGAAAAGTCAAAGCAGAGGACCTAAACACAAGGTTACTATAGATCCATAGTTCTAAGGACTAATTATATGCACTATCATAAGCTAGAGAACTTCCCACTACTAACTTACCATTACAGCTATCTAGTGGATTCTTCGGACGGGCCTTTAGTGAACTTGTTCTCTAACAAGCACCCACTAATATGTACTCGTGTTTAACATGGATTGGTCATGAAACAAAGCAATATCCAACTCCTTGGATGTATGCATCATTAGTGCAAGTCTATCTAAATTTTAGATGCCATGTCTCATAAGAGTCTACAACTTGGAGTAGTTTAAGATCATGATCGTGTAAGACTTGTTTCATGATCACTACCTAATGGGTGACCAAGTCCCATAGTCTTGAGTGATCTGAGGGTTTCAACCAAATGTTAGTGAAGTAAAACAAGCATAAGATGAAGATGGCCATTTAGTATGAATATTATTCAATTAAGATTGTTTCACAAGTGAAATAGTTTTTATGCTAATTCAATTAGTTGCAGGGCACTATTCCAACAATCTCCTACTTTCCCTGAAGCCAATTCACTATAGTCTTAACACCTATCTTCTCAAGATGTCCTTCAAAGACATTTTGCATTTATGGGTTTGGACAATGGTTCTGCTATATTCTTTTTTGAGGCAATCTTTTTCACTTAGATATTGTCTCTATTAATTGATATTATATATCAAATGATAACCCATTTATTTATGTTTATATCACTAATGAGATCTTAGCTCAAGTCTAAAGTTGTCTTCAAAAGACGATCGTAGGCATTTACATGTTAGGCACTACTGCTAACTCGCAGATGGAGTTTTTCATCAAAACACCTTTCTTTGTAGCTTCTGAAGCTATAATATATTCTGCATCTATGGTAGAATAAGCTATAGTATTTTATTTAGAACTCTTCCAACTCACTACACCACTATTAAGGCAAAATATAAATCTAGAAGTGGATTTTAGGTCATCTACATTGCTGTGTACCAAAAACATATCCTTAGTCCTTCTCTCAAGTACTTAAGGATTGCTTTAATGGCTTTCTAGTAACATTCACTAGGGTTAGATTGAAAGTGGCTCATAACACTTAGAGCATGTGTGATATCCAGCCTTGTACATTGAAATCATACATTATGCTCCCTATAATAGATGCATACGGTATGCGGGATATTTTATGTCTCTCATTGTCAATCTTAGGGGCTATAGACTTCGAGAGATGAAGACCATGTTGATAGGGATGAATCTCTTCTTGAATTTTTCCATATTAAACCTCTTTAGTAGTTTCTCAATGTATGGTGTTTGGGAAAGCCTCAGCATCCTCTTCAATCTATCTGTATAGAAGCATATTCTGAGTATGTAGAATGCTTTTCCCAAATACTTCATGGAGAATTATGTAGATAATCATACTTTAGTACACTCTAACATTTCTCTCTCATTCCCAATAAGAAGAATATCATTGATATAAAGCATAATAAACTGTACATTACTCCCACTAGTCTTCTTGTATACATAAGGTTCATACACATTTTTGATAAAGTTGAATGATTTTACTGTCTTATCAAAATGTATGTTCCAACTTTGGGACACCTCATTGAGTCCATAAATAGACCTCTCAAGTTTGCAAACCTTTTGCGCACTCTATTAGATGTAAAACCTTGCTGTTGCATTGCGTAAATTTTTTTTTCAATGTTTCCATTGAGGAAAGCGATTTTCATATCCATTTTCCAAATCTCATAGTTGTAATATATAGCTATGGCAAGTAAAATTATAATCGACTTAGGCATAGCGACTAGTGAAAAGGTTTTCTCAAAATTAATATTGGGTATTTGAGTGTAACCATTTGTCACTAATTATGCTTTAAAGGTCATTATCTCTCTATTGACTCCTAGCTTTTGCTTATAGATCTACTTGTAACCAATGGGTGCTATACCCATGAGTGGATCTATCAAAGTTCATACTTTGGAGTACAGGGAGACCATTTCAGATTTCATGGCGTCAACCCAATGTTTCGAGTTTATGTCGTGTAGATTTGTGTGCCACTAGGGTCTAAATATTTTCACAAAAACTAAAAAAACTAGTCCTCACAAACACCCCAAGGATCAAAACATGCATGAAATTCAGATTTGGAAAGGTGAAATACCTTGGTGACGGCAAAAAACAAGGAGCAAGAGTCAAACTCTTCCCAACCGTCAAATGGGCTCTTTATCGGCATAGTAGGATCACTGTTGTTTTTCCCTTGGATAGACTTCTCCATTTGGGCTGAAATTTTAACTAGAACTCGTCAAAATTTTGAAGATTTTACAATTAAAATTTAGGCCAATCAGAACTCTAGAGGTAATCTAAGTAGAGGTAAAAACTAGTTGCCAGAAACAACTCCAGTCAAGAGCAAAAAACCACCAAACTAGATTGCCTCTAATGCAAACATCCACACTCCAAACCAATGGCCTATTTTCTACAGAAAGGCTGGAAAATCTATAGAGAATGAGGGGAGAAAGGCTGAGAATATTGTAGTGGAAGAAGGAGGGAGAAGCAAAGAGTGATGGGAAACTAACAACTTAGATTTCCACTACATAATATTATTGGAAAAATATCACACAAAATGTGCTCACCTCATGCTCTCCTTGGTCGGCCACTCACTATATCTATATATAGGAGTGGTCACACACCTCCCGCAAGGAGGTGATGCCAAGTGTTCCTTACTTAGGCGGCCGCTAACTTTGTGATTAATGAATTTAATTGAAGCACAAATTTCATCTAATGAAATGTTTTACAATTAAATTCTAATTCTTATTATTATTAAATGAACTCTTCATTTAATAATTCTCCCAAAAATTATCTCTCCAACTTAATTAAATTAAACACTTTAATTTAATTAATAATCGTTTGACTTAACTCTTAAGTCAAAATGCTTAACATTTTAAGCTAGTCCAAATTAACTCAACCCTTAAATTAATTTTGACCAATAGGTAGTCATGTGATATTAATTAATTAATCTTTAATTAATTGATCTTAATTAAACTCTTAATTAATTTGATCAATTTAACATTTAAATTGATCAAGTCAAAATAACTACAATTTTGCCTCCTAAAAAAATGGGATCATGAATTTTCTAACTCTTAGAAAATTCCCATTTTATTGGCTTTTGTGTGTGACCCATTAGGTTCTACCATTCATTGGACATGAACTCACAACTCTTTGTGACTTTGAAATTTCAAATATTCATTTTAGTTTAAACTCCTTTGAACTAAGCGACTTAATTCAATTAATCTCATTAATTGAAGAGTACCCAATCTTCATGGTCAATGTCTAACCTCAAGCCCATGGAGCCCAATTAATTGACCGAAATGAATGCTTTTAAAGAACTATTCTAGCATTACGTGTACTATTCAAATACAGTCATTTTGACTCCTATCTCCCGAAAAAGGCCTAAGGTAAGATATTAGTCGGCTCCCTAATAACCTCAATGTTGTGTTTTTATTCTTAATATTCAATTTTGTTGTGTTACCTCACCTTTGGAAAGCTCCTTTTTCAAATTATCACACCACCTTGCATAAGGATTTTTGAGAATTGATCATTGCAAAATACATAGGAAATGCACTCGTTCTTCACAAAGATGAGGAGTTGGATTTGTTCTTAGATCTCACAAACTTCCATGTCCAGCAACTCAAGCCTAATCCCTACCTGAATTGCCCGCTAAGTGAATAGGGAAGAGCCAAAGCATAAAGGCCAAACACAAGGCTACCATGGATCCTCAGGTCAAAAAACTAATAACATACACTAGCATAAGCGGAAGAACTTACTACTACTGACATGCCACTTTGGCTATCTAGTGGAATCTCTAGGTGGGTCTTTAGTGCCTTGTTCTCTAACGAGCGCCTACCAACATGCATCCATATTTCATATTAGATTGCTCATGGAATGGAGTAACATCCAACTCTTGAACTTATGCATCATTAGTGCAAGTTTATCTGAATCTTAGATGCCTTATCTCATAAGATCCTATGACTTGAAAGATTTAAGATCACAATCGTATAGGACTTATTCCATGATCACCACCCAATGCATGATCAAGTTTCATAGTTTTGTATGATCTATGAGCTTTATCTAAATACAAGTGAAGAAACTAAAGAGCATAAGATGAAGATGGCATATAATGAATATCATTTAATCAAGACTATCTTATAATGAAATAGTTTACAAGGACAATCTAATTGGCTTGCAGGGTACTATTCCAACATGTCCAACATAGCTTTCTTATAGGTTTTCGGATCGCTATCCAATTGGCCCATCTCATGAAAAAATCCAAACTTTTCGCGTTACTTCTTGATTTATTCTGACCTTCTCAGAGGTTATGTACAAGGCTTTTGATGTTTTCTAATTTCTACCACTTGTTGAATTTGTTGATCATCTTAATTCATCAAGTTCAACAACAATGCCATTTCTGTCTAATAATTTTTTTTTCCCCAAAAAGGTGGCATTCTTTGAAGCGAACGCCATTTGTTTTGAGGGAACATAGAAATAATGACCCAAAGACTCTTTTGGGTATCCCACAAACTTGCACAAGGTGGATCTTGCATCCAACTTGTCTCCCACTAGCTACTTGATGTAAGAGGGAGACCCCCAAACTTTTAGAAAAGAGTAAAAATATATTTTGTCATACCACATCTCATGTGGTGTCTTTGGCACTAACTTTGAGGGTACTACATTTAGTAGCCTCATAGGGGTTGTTAAGGCAAATATCCAAAAAGATATAGGCACATTGATGAAGCTCATCATGGAATGTACCATGTCCAACAAGGTACGATTTCTTCTCTTGAATACTCTATTGTGTTGGGGGTGTACTGGGTGGAGTCCATTAAGAGAGAATCTCATTGTCATTTAAAAATTTTAAGAATTCGGTACATAAGTATTCTCCCCCTTGATCCAATCGAAGAGCTTTAATACTTAGTCTCTTTTGCTTTTCTACTTCATTCTTATACACTTTAAACTTGTCAAAGGTTTTGGATTTGTATTTCAGAATATACACATGTTCAAACTGAGTATGATCATCAGTGAAGATGATGAAATATAAAGAGCCTCCTCTCGCACTAACTTTTAGTGGTCTACAGACATCCATATGGATCAAATTTAAAGGACTTGTGGTTCACTCCGTTTGTCCTACAAAAGTAGCTTTGGTCATTTTTTCTTTAAAATAAGATTCACAAGTAGGAAGATCCTCAATGCCACTAACACTTAGAGCTTTGAGAGTTTTTAACTTGTTTATCCTATTTTTGAAAATGTCTCCAAGTGTTGCATGCCACAATATGGCATTGTTAAGTTGCATTTTTGTCTTTTTATTCATATAATTTCCTCTTGTGATTAATAGCAAAAATGCTTAATTGTTGGGTTTTAACTTTCGTTTTATATTTTGTGAAGCAAATTGAAGATTCGAGCTTATGCAGTTGAAAATTAATCAATTGACCTGTTTAGAGCAAATATTGCATTCCTGAGAAGACGAAGAATAGAAGAAGGAAGTCATTTGAGTGTGGGCATGTCTTGCTTCCCAAGACTAATATGTAAATTAGATTTGGAAGCATTCAATCTACTTTAGCAGCTGTATATATTTAGAATATTTTAATTTTTATTTCTTTAATTAGGATAATTTGAGTTTTCCTATTCTGATAGGACTTTTATTAGTTTCTCAGTTACATTAAGAGTAATAGGCTATTTATAGGGAACTAGGTATCTTTCATAGGAAGCTTTTTCATTCTTTCATTTAGCATATTTTATTTCTCCTACATTTTTCTCTCAGACATGAGTTACTAAACTCTTCTTCTAGCCAAAGGGATTATCAAAGTTTTGGTTCTTCAATATTTGTGAGATCTACATAGTTTTATTCATATTTCCTATTTCTTGAATATTTGTTTATCTTCTATTTTCATTACGATTATTCAGGCTTATTGAATTTAGAGCCCAAATTTGATAGCTTAGAATAATTATTCTGTCAATCAGAATATTAAATCCACAATTGTTTAATTATTTTGATACTTGTGGCAAATAACATAGTTTTATGTGGTGACCACGTGCATGATTTATGTTATGTGAATAGATAATCTAGTCCAAATGAACCCCGCTTGTGTGTGTTTGTTGGCTAGGGCTAGGTCTCTTTAATTTTTTTAATGCTATTGATAAATTAAATCCTAAGAGCATTTCTTTAGAGTTGTTTATTAGCAGGGGAAATATCTAACGAGCTTCTCTTAGTTACCAAGTTAGTAAGGAGAGATTGGTTATTGAGGCATCTGAGTAACTATAACCAGTCTATTTAAGAAATGAGGAATTAATCTTTACATCAACAATTAGATTTGTGAGCCAAACTGAGATTTTACCTTAGACTAGATTCCATTCTTATTGATTTCTTATTTTATTTGTGATTTATTTTGCTTTTAAGATTCTAGGTTTTCATTTTAATAAAAATTTCCCCATTCTATTTTATTTTATTTAGTAAACTTGGAAGAAACAAAATTTACCAGTCTCTGTGGTATATGACCCTACTCACCACTAATTACAAATCGTATTTCTAGAGTAAGAATTTATATTTGTTGGATTTGACACTATCAAATTTTGACGCTGTTGCCGGGGATTGGTATTAAATAATTTTGTTTCTTTTTAATGCCTTGATCTTCTCGTATAGGTGAACTTCAATATGATCTTGAGATTGAAAAGACTGCTCATAGATTGTGAAAGGAGAATATATTGAAAAAGAAAGGCGAATTATCACCTTTAGATCTTGATCTAGATATATCCAGCCTAGCCAATTTTAGCAATTCTAAACAAGAGGAAATAATGGCTAGAGAAAGAACTGTAAGGGAGTTAGCTTAACCAAATTTGACTTAACAATCATTTTGTATTGAATATCTAATTCAGGAAGCACCTTTTCAATTAAAATCTGGGTTAATCCATCTATTACCTATTTTTCATGGCTTGAAGAATGAAGATCCCCATAATCATTTAAAGACACTTCGTGTTGTGTGCTCCACTATGAAACCCCAAGGAGTGTTTGAGGAGCAAGTGAAGCTGCGAGTTTTTTCATTTTCCTTAGTATACAAAGCTAAGGATTAATTATTTTATCTATCTCTTGGTTTTATCACTACATAGATAGATATGGAAAAATTATTTCTTGAGAAATTTTTTCATATTTCGCATGCTACCAATATTAGAAAAGAGATCTGTAGGATACGACAGAGAGACATGGAAAATATTCATGAATATTGGGAAAGGTTTAAGCAACTTTCTGCAAGCTACCCACAACATGGTATTACTGAGCGACCTCTAATTCAGTACTTTTATGAAAGGCTTCTACCAATGGAAAAAAGGATGATAGATGTAGCAAGTCAAGGAGCTATAGTGAACAAAACTCCATGCGTAGCTAGAGAATTGATTTCTGTGATGGCTGCCAACTCCTAATGATTTGGATGCTCTTGGGACCCTCTCAAAAGGGTTAATGAGGTAAGTAATTCATCCCTTGAGCACCAAATCTCGATTTAACCTCTCTTGTTCAACAATTGATTGTAAAAAATAAGCAACAAGGCAAGGCTTGTGGGGTTTGTGCTAATGTTGGTCATCCTACGGATATATGTCCTACACTCCAAAAAGATTCCTGTGAGCAAACTAATGTAATAGAAAGATTTCCTAGACCACCATAAAGAAAGTACGATCCCCACTCAAACATTTACAACCTAGGTTAGAGGGATCATCCAAATTTCAATTTCAGCTATAGAGTGAGACTGCAAAACTACCAACACTTCCAACAACAATCGTCTTCTCCACAACAACCATCTTTTTCAAATGCAGGTATATCTCTTGAAGAGATTGTTAAATCACTTACGACTAACACTTATCAATTTCAATAGAAAATGCAAGCAAGCATTCAAAGCTTAGAGAATTGGATGAGTCAGCTAGGCTTCTCAATTAGTAAGACAGAATCCTAAGAAAAGCTACCTTATCAGGTAATTGTCAATCCTAAGTAGAATGTTAGCGCGATTACTTTGTGGAATGGTAAGGAGCTGAAGGAATCTAGCAAGAAGACATGAGAAAACACCATTATGGAAGAAGAAGAGAGAGAGATTATCATACCTTAGGATTAGACTAAACATTCACATGAAACCAACGATAAGGTGACAAGCTTATTAGTTGTACACGCTCTTTTTCCTTAAAGGTTTGCTAAATCAAAAAGACATGAGGAGGAAAAGAACATTCTTGAAACTTTTTGCAAGGTCGAGGTTAATATTCCATTACTTGATGCAATCAAACAAATACCTTGGTATGCTAAATTTCTTAAGAAATTATGCACAAACAAAAGAAAATTAAGGGCTAATGAAAGAGTAAGTGTGGGGGAAAATGTCTCAGTAGTAATACAAAGGAAATTACCCCCTAAATGCAAAGACCCAAGTATGTTTACTATTCCAAGCAAAATTTGGAATGTTGGAATTGAAAGGACTATGTGCAATCTTGGTACTTCAATTAATATCATGCATCTTTCCATCTACTCTTCATTGAATGTTGGTCCTTTGAAAGAAACAAGAATAGTTCTTCAATTTGTTGACTGATCTGTTGTATATCCCGAGGGAATCCTAGAAGAAGTGTTAGTATAGGTTAACAAGTTGATTTTTCCTGTTGATTTTATGTACTTAAATATCTGAAGATTACTCTTCTAATTCATCACAAATACTGTTGGGAAATCTTTTCTTAGAACTCTAGGACAAAAATTGATGTGCATGATGGTACACTCACTATAGAGTTTGATGGTAATGTGATTAAATTCAATATCTATGACACCATGAAATACCCTAGTACTTTGGCTCAGAAAACTTTTGATTTGAATGATGATGATAATTTTGTGACATGAGGAATAGCTACATTTAGGCAAAGACGTTAAAGAGAGGCACTTTTTGGGAGGTAACCTAAACTTTCAATTTGTTGTTTAGATTTTTCAAAAATAAAAATTAAAAATTAAAAAAATTAAAAAATTCTATAGTGAATTTTATTTTTATCTGATGCAGGAGATGTTTTAAACTGGCCTATGGATATAGTTAATTTGATAGAAAAGCTCTTCAATCTACCTATGCCCACACTATGTTCAAGGACCTCTTCTAGCACGTTGGAATTATTTGACAAGGAAAGCTCTCCAATCCACTCATGCCCATGCCTTGTTTAAGAACCTTTTTTTGCATGTTGAAATTATTTGACAAGGGAAGCTCTCCAATCTACCCATGCCCATGCCTTGTTCAAAGACCTCATTTGGCATGTTGGAATTATTTGACAAGGAAAGCTCTCCAATCTACCCATGCCCATGCCTTGTTTAAAGACCTCTTTTGGCACCATTTGAATTATTTGATAGAAAAGTTTTTTAATCTACCCATTCCCACTCCCTATTTTGCTACCTCTTCCACTAGTAACCAATACCTCCAAACACCATCTCGTTGGCTCCTATATCCAAACACCACTACCACCGTCAACCGCTGCTGTGAATTAAATCCAATACTCACACCCCTACTTCCACCCAATCCTTGAACCCATGCAAGCCTTGTCTCCTCAAGGAAGTCTCTCTTCCAATTTTTTTTTTATGTATTTACATTCTTAGTTTGAAACATTGAGGATAATGTTTGGTTTAAGTGCGGGGCAGAAAATTTTGGATTCGTTTTACTTCAAACATACATGAAATGGCTTTGTATTCTTCTTATTCGCTTTCAAAGTGTGCTTTAATTCATGATTAGTTAATTTTTCTTGTTGACCTTTTGCCTCTTTTCAATGCTTGTCCTTGAGGTAACACTTAATTAATTGGATTGAATTAGGACACTTTGGAAGAATGGCATGATTAGTTGAGTTCTTGTTTATTGCACTTTGACTTGTTACCTTGTTGGTTGATTTGGATGAAAAAATGTATGAGGGAATTAATGCATATTACCTTAATAATTTTCATGCATAGCGGGTTAACGTTTCTAGAACTTGCCTTGATGAACATATTTAAGTTGAATTGTTGAGTTGAATGTAATAAGATAATGAAGGTAATTGGGTTTTACCATTTAACCTCTTTCTCTGAAAAAAAAAAAAGGCTTGATTACTCCACTAATCACTAAAAAAAGTGATTATGAGTAGGGATAATAACCATCTAGGTTTGTGATTGGCTGAGTAATTGGGTGCATTCATCACAAACGTCTACATGCGCATAAAAAGGTTAGATAGCATTCTAGACAAATTGTAGCTAGTTGAGTAATCGGGTGCATTCATCACCAATGTTTGTATTCACGTAAAAAGGTTGGTCCTCATGCTAAATTTAGTGCCCAAGAGAGAGAGAGAGAGAGATCGAATAAGGTTTTTCCCTTTCATCCTTTATGTTTTGTTCCATTCAATTTGCTGTTCTTCCATGAATATGTGATATCATTGCATGTTTTTTATAGTTGTCTTTCTATGTCTTTACTTGAACTAAACTTAATGAAAAAAGTGTTAAAGCCCTTTTACATTGCAAGTTCAAAGAGACTACTGGGTAATAGGTTATTTGTGTGATTTATAAAGGTTCTTTCTTTGAAGTGCATGTTCTTACTTGTGTGATAAATTGAACTATTTGGTGACACATTGACAAATGGGAAGAAAGGATTGTGAGAAAGATTGATATAATATAACTATTGTATGCTTGAGGACAAGCATTGTCTCAGTGTCGAGGAATTTGTTAAGTTGCATTTTTGTCTTTTCATTCATATAATTTCCCCTTGTGATTAATAGTAAAAATGCTTTATTGTTGGGTGTTAACTTTTATTTTATATTTTGTGAAGAAAATTGAAGATTCGAGCTTACACAGTTGAAAATCGAGCATTTGACATGTTTGGAGCAAATATTGCATTCCCGAGAAGACGAGGAACAGAAGAAAGAAGTAATTTGAGTGTCGGCTTGTCTTGCTTCCTAAGACTATTATGTAAATTTGATTTGAAAGCATTCAATCTACTTTGACAGTTGTATATATTTGGAATATTTTAATTTTTGTTTCTTTTATTAGGATAATTTGAGTTTTCCTATTTTGACAAGACTCTTTTTAGTTTCCCAATTGCATTAGGAGTAGTAGGCTATTTATAGGGAACTATGTATTTTTTATAGGAAGCTTTTTCATTCTTTCATTCAACATATTTTTATTTCTCCTACAATTTTTTCTCAAACATGAGTTGCTAAACTCTTCTTCTACTCGAAGAGATTATTGAAGTTTTGATTCTTTAATATTTGTGAGATCTAAATAGTTTTATTCATATTTCTTATTTCTCGAATATTTATTTATCTTCTATTTTTATTACGATTATTCAGGCTTATTGAATTTAGGGCACAAATTTAATAACTTAGAATAATTATTCTATCAATTAAAATATTAAATCTATAATTGTTTAATTGTTCTAATACTTGTGGCAAATAACATAGTTATGTGTGGTGACCACAAGCATAATTTATGTTATGTGGACAAATAATCCAGTCTAAATGAACCCCACTCATGTGTGTTTGTTGGCTAGGGTTGAGTTTCTCTAGTTTTTCTAATGTTGTTGATAAATTAAGTCCTAGGAGCGTTTCTTTAGTATTGTTTATTAGCAACAGAAATAACTAACAAACTTCTCTTAGCTATCAAATTAGTAAGGAGAGATTGATTATTAAGGCGTTCGAGTAATTATAACCAATCTATTTAAGAAACGAGGAATTAATGTTTGCATCAATGATTATATCTGTGAACCAAATTGAGATTTTACCTTAGGCTAGCTTCCATTCTTATTGATTTCTTATTTTATTTGTGATTTATTTTGATTTTAAGATTCTAGGCTTTCATTTTTATAACAATGCCCTATTCTATTTTATTTTATTTAGTAAACTTGGAAGAGACAAAATTTACCAGTTCCTATAGAATACGACCTTACTCACCACTAATTACAAATCATACTTCTAGAGTAGGATTTTTTTTTTTGTTGGATTTGACACCCATTAGGAATTTTTTTTGTTATCTAATTTTTCTTTTGCTTTGTTGAACATGCAATAATGATGGTTAAGAATCCAAAATGTACAATCTATTGTTAAGTGTACCATGAGCAACTAAAGAACTGATTCTTTAATGCCTTCAAACTCCTATTTGATATAGAAGGATTAAATCCTTCGCTATCCAAAACTGGAATTGAAATAATGTTCTAACAATATATGGTACATAATAACAAGGGTTCAATACAAGTATGGAATTCCCTAAGTCTAACTTATTATATGTCCTTGGCTTTGGCCGCAACTCTTACTCATTTTCTAAGGCAGTAGATCATATCCCCACTGTTTAGTTCTAACAAATTACAAAAATAAGAACCACATGCGATATTATATATCCATGAGGAAGAATTCATCCTTAAGTGCACTTCAATAAAGTACGTACCTTTCCCAAAGTTGCAAGGTAGTTTTTGCAATACTGCTTCCAGTGGCCTTACTTGCTAAAGTAGAAACAAATAATATCAACTATGTCCTTTATAATCTTCTTAACTCTTCCAAATGCCTCTAATGGTTGCTTTTCCTTGGGGGTAGAACTTTTCTTCCTTTTTCCTTTCTTTCTAACACCCCTAGGGCCTTTAGATTTGGAGAAAGAAGTAAGCATTAATAGTTTGCCCTTATCATGGTAGTCTCCTTCTAGACCAACACTTTGATCAATAAAACTTAGTGAAGATGTAAGGATCAAATCCTCATGGATATCATTGTTCATCACTACATCCAAGTTGAAGAGCTTCTCAACAAGCCTAATCATCTTTAGACCGTAGTTGATGACACATGACTTCTCATCTATCTTTTCTTGAAAGATCGAGGTATAATTCATGTGTCCTTGAGACTTTTGAAATTTGTAGATACCATCATGAGACTATGGGATAGGACGATCCTTAACCCAATTCTTGTACATTTCACATGTCCCTTGATCTAAATTGATCCCCATGGGATAAGGAGCACCATGATATAGGACATATATCCATTTCTAGGAATCTAGAATAATTTTGAGGTTTAGTCAATCGTGGAAGTTTGGCCCTATTGGTTTATTGGTTTCTAAAATAATGCTTAGTGGATATGTAGCCATACTTGAGATTTCGCAAATCATTAAAGGCGAAAAGAGCATATAAGCATGTAATTGAATATAGATATTGAGAATATGTTTATGGACTTTCAAGCATGTTTTTCTCTCTCTATTTTATCAAGTTCCTCACCCTCTAGCAGAATTTGGGAAATCTATTTCCTAGTGAGAATCAAGGTACAAAAGGAATTGTAGTAGACCCACGACTTGTGAGACATCTACAAACAATCCTAAGGCAAGCAACTTTTGCTAATTGCATCTCTATACAACTTTTGATATAATTTTGCCTCACTTTTCATGTAGACCTATGACTTGTGTGACATCTACACCATGTCATTCCATGACTCATGAGATAATGTATGGAAAGCATCAAATCAAAGGTGCATTATATGCTAAGTATGTGATCACAGCTTTCCAGCATAAGCGTGGCCCACGAATTGTGAGAAATAACACGAATGTAGTAGTGTTATCATACCACATACTATTGGTAGAAGGCATAGAATAATTAAAACTCTTTTTAGTTTGTATCCATTTTAACTTAATATTTGAAAACACTTAGACTCCTCTAAGTGGAGGGATTTTCTTACTTGTGAAGATCTCATCAATATTATCTTCTTTTTTAGGTTTTCTCTATCATAATCATGCATCTCATACATCAATAGGATATGAAAAACATAAATAAATAAATGTGCCTAGCATGTTCCTATGATGGGATAACCATAAGCCTAAACCAAGTAGTGCACATAGAGCCGTAGGTGCACTACTTAGTTGATTTTAAGTAGGTTGATTAAATCTAGCTATTACATAAATGTATCCCTATACATTCATGGATCTTCATATCTCCAATAGTCTTCTTGTCTCCTTTCAACAATTACATGAGAAAAGAAATCCTCACTTCTAGTGATTATACTCTCATAACATTTACAAGATAGAAATTAAGAGAAATGTAAGCCCAAATTTAATACAACCCTTTTTAACAACTTAAAACAAACAAAATCAATATAAAGGCTCATGTTCATCTCCATTCATTCATCATCCATTCAACAATTAATTGAATAATAAATCAAGAATTGATATTCAATTCCATAATTAAATGCTTTTCTCATAAACAATTAATTAACTAGCAAAACTAAACATAATAATTATGCATATAATTTTTGTACTAAATTGAAGACTAACCTGCACAAGATTTTAAAAGCATTCAAAAATGTCCAACATTGCTTTGAACACTTACACAACATTTGTGCATCAAAATAAGGATGAAATAATCAAGTTTGATGAACCAAAAGCACCAAAATATCACAAAAATGTCTAAAGTGACCTTGGGCGAGCTGCTACCCAACTGACTGAATGGGCACGCAATGGGCATGCACAATGCATGCCCATGGCCATGCCTAGCTTCTGCCAGGTAGGGTGGGAGCCTTGCCACAACTCACACTGATTAACCGTTTAAGCATTGTTTTGTGGTTTTGCCACTCCAAACCGTATGGACACCTCCATAACATCATTTCATACAAATTTTGATAAATTTTCATATTATAAACACCTTTAAAAACTGGAAATTAAAGTGCTCAAACATACTTCAAAAATCAAGTTTAAGTGAGAATCAACATTCTCCGAAATTCTCAAATTAGCTCCAATCTAATTGGATCTAAAAATGACCAAACAACCTTAAGGCCAAATTTAACATGCTATATTAACATATAACATCATCCAATGCTAAATCAACCTTCAACATGATCATCCATGAATCAAAAATATACTAACATATGAATTAACACTTAAAACACATATTAGCATAATTCAATTCATTATCAAAGAAGCCACAACCAGCATTAATCAAACACTCCAATCCATGAATTGGATCAAGTATTTGGATATCTATATCAATTCATCACATGAATCAATCAAACAAAAATCCAAATTAAAGCATGAGATAGACTCTAATACTATTTGAAGTGAGGTGTAGCACAAGGATCTAAGTAATAAAGCAAAAATAGCTAAAGCAAAACTTGACTGCACTTCATCCAAGGATCAAATCATGCTCTTAATATGAATTTAGATGAGGAAAAATATATTGATCTCTTAAAATCCAAGGTAGGAAGGATGACAATGTTAAACTCTTCAAAAATGTCTCCTCCTAGTGCAACAGGGAACCAACAACGTTTGTCCTAGCAAATCACCTCCAATTGAGCTGAAATTGGGACAGAACCTCCCCAAGACCGTTGAGGATATCCAGTAAAAATTTCAGCAAAAAAACAATTGTCAAGTGCTTGAAAATCACCCCAAACCATCTGCACTGCAGTGGATTTTCAAGAACTTAGCTTCCCAAATGTGAAGCCTCTAATGAAATGTTCCACGCACCCAAGGCAAGCTCCAATCAACCTCTAGTCAGCTGGATCACCAAAGGATGAAGAAAAGATTGGTGGAGAAGGTGAGGAAAGTGTGTAAAATTTCAACACATGAGTGGATCACACTTTTAGAGGAAAAAGGAGAATTTAGCACTCTTGTGAAGCATGCGGCCAGCCACATCTATTTATGGGTGAAGAGGTGTGATGCAAGTTGTCATCACACATCCCATGAGGTAGGGGGCCAACGAAGCAAGGCCACTTGCATGTGAAATGTGAATTTCACTTGTATTTGAATTTCATTTGGAGTTTTCATTTCATCTCATGAAATGTCATCCAAATAAATTCTAAATGCATCTCAAATGAACTCCTTCATTTGAATTTTCCTCCAAAACTAGTTCCTCACATTAATTAAATTAACCCTTTAATATAATTAATTGGTCTTGACTTAACTCCTTAAATCAACTTAACTCCTTAAGTTAGAAGGTGTTAACTTAACCCCTTAAGTTAACTTGATAATTAATTGTCATATGATATCAATCGAATAAAATACTTAATTTAATTGGTCTAATTTAACTTCTTAAATTATTTTGATCAATTTAAAAACTAAATCAATCAAGCCAAAATGACTAAAATTTAGCCAACCTTTTTCTCTACAAAATCGATCACTAGGAATTTTCTAACTCTTGGAAAATTCCGTTTATCAAATAGAGCTTTCTTTAGGCTTTTGTGTATGACCCATTAGGTTCTTCCATTCATTAGACATAGGCTAACAACTCTTGTGATATTTAGAATATCGAAACATTCACAATAGTTTAAACTCTTTTAAACTAATAAATATTTAGAATATCGAAATACTTGCATTAGTTTAAACTCCTTTAAACTAATTACTCAATTCAATTAATCTCCATTAATTGAAGTGTACCTAATCTCCATGGTCAATATCCAACCTCAAGCCCATACAACTAAACTAATTGTTCTAAATGAATATGCTCTTGATAAACCATTCTAGCTCTACCCTTACCATGAAAATATAGTCCTTTTGTCTCCTGTCGCCAGAAAGAGGCCTAGGGCAAGATATTTTCTAGCTCCCTAATAGCTTTAATAACTATGTTTCTATTTCCAACTTTTGATTTCAATTTATGATATCATCTTTGAAAAACTCATTTTCCAAATTGTCATACTGTCTTGCACAATGACTTTTTGAAATTGATCATTATAGAGCATATAGGAGATGTACTCGTCTTTCACAATGACGAGGAGATGGATCCCATCTTAGATCTCACAAACTTTCATGTCTAAGTAGCTCACACCCAATCTCAACCCGAATGACCCGCAAAGTGGTCAAAAAAAAGTCAAAGCATGAGGATCCAAACATAAGGTTACCATGGTTCATCATGTCTAAGGACTAATTATATGTATTAGCATAACTTGGAGAACTTGCCACTATGGCTATCTAGTGGATTCTCCAAATAAGCCTTTAGTGAACTTGTTTTTTAACATACACCCATGTTTAACGTAGATTGCTCATGAAATGGAGAAATATCCAACTCTTAAATTTATGTATTGTTAGTGCAAGTCTATCTAAATTTTAGATGTCTTGTCTCACAAGATTTTATGACTTGGAATATTTTAAGATCACAATCATGTAAGACTTATTTTATGATCACCATCTAGTATGTGACAAAGTCCCGAAATCTTGTGTGATCTAAGGGCTTCAACCAAATGCTAGTGAAGTAAAATAAGCATAAGATAACTATAGCCATTTAATATGAATATCATTCAATCAAAATTATTTCACAAGTGAAATAGTTTACATGCTAATCTAATTAGCTGCAAGGTACTATTCTAACACCAGTCTCATCCATGGCGTAGCATACACTATGTTTTCAATAGTTGATGCATATGGTATATGAGACATCCACTTTGTCTTTTCCTCCGTCTGAAGGGCTATTGACGTAGAGGAATGAAGGCCATGTCCCATAGGGAGATACCCTCTCTTGGATTTCTCTATACTAAACCTCTTTAGTATCTTGTCAATGTACAAAGATTATGAGAACCCTATTATTCTCCTTGATCTATCTCTACATATCTATACTCCCAATACATAGCTTGCTTATCCCAAATCTTTCATAGAGAATTGTGAATATGACTATGCTTTTGTACATACTAACATCTCTCTCATTCCTAATGAAAATAATGCCATCGACATAAAGTACAATAAACTAAATCAGACTCCCCTAGCCTTTTTGTACACATAAGGTTCATACATAATTTTGACTGTCTCATCAAAATGATTGTTCCAACTTCAATATGCTTACTTGAGTTTATTAATAGACCTTTAAAGTTTGCAAACTTTTTGCTCACTCCATTTGGATGGAAAGCCTTCTAGTTACACCATATATATTTTCTTATCAATGCTCTATTGAGAAAATCGATCTTTACATTAATTTGCCAAATTTCATAATTGTGGTAATCAACTATGGCAAGCATAATTCTAATGAATTTAGGCATAGCGATTGGTGAAAATGTTTCCTCAAAATCAATACTAAGTATTTAAGCATAACCTTTTGCCAAAAGCGTAGTCTTAAATATAGTAACCTCTCCATTAACACCAAGCTTACGCTTATAGATCCACTTGCAATCAAGGAGATACTATACTTTCTGATGGTATACCAAAGTTCATACTGTGTTGGATTAATAAAGTTTATTTTGATTTCATGGCCTAAGCCAATGACCTGAATCTACATCTGACATGGCTTTCTTATAGATCCTTGAATTACTATTTGTTTGATCTATCACATGAAGGAATTCAAACTTTTTGGGTTGCTTCTTGATCCGGTGTAACCTTCTAGGAAGTTGTGTACTTGGTTCAAGATGCATTTTTATTTCCATCATTTGTGGGATAGGTTGATCATCTTGAACTTCATCAAGTTCAATGATAATGCCTTTTCTATCTAGTAAAACCTCTTTCTATAAAACAGTTGCATTCCTCAAGACAACCATCTTTTGTTCTTGAAGGATCATAGAAGTAATTATCTAAAACTCTTTTGGGTATCTTACAAACTTGCATAAAGTGGACCTTGTATCCAACTTGTTTCTCACTAGTCTCTTGACATAGGTGGGAGACTTCCAAACTCTTAAATAAGAGTAAGAAAGTGCTTTGACATACCACATCTCATGTGGGGTTTTTGCCAATTTGTGTACTGTATATAGTAATCTCATCGTTGTTTCAAGGGCAAACCCTTAAAAGAAGATAAAGACATTGCTGAAACTCATCAGAGACTATACTTTGTCCAACAAGGTATGATTTCTCCTTTTGCCCACTATATTATGTTAGGGTATGCTAGAGGAGTCCATTATGAGATAATCCCATTTTCTTTAAGATAATACAAGAATTTGGTACTTAAGTATTCTCCTCCTTGATCTAATCAAAAAGCCTTGATACTAAGTACTAGTTGCTCTTCTCCTTTTGACGGCTTTAAACGTATACTTCATAGGATAAACATGTCCAAACTGAGTGAAATTATCGGTAAAGGTGATAAAGTAAAAGTAGTCTCCTCTTGCACTAACTTTTAGTGGCCCACATATGTCTCAAATCCAAAGGGCTAGTAGATTGCTCTATTTGTCCAACAAACGACACCTTGGTAATTTTTCTCTTTAAACAACATTCACAAGTAGGTAAGTCCCCTAACCCATTAGCACTTACTGAATTTAGGTCTACTAACCTGCTTATCCTATTTTTGAAAATATGTCTAATCTAGCATACCAAAGATAGGCATTTTCTTAGTTATCTTTTTTTTTTCTTTTTGTTATTTTGTTGAATTTGCATTAGAGATGGTTGAGAATCTAGAATTTATAATCCATTATTTAATGTACCACAAGCAACTAAAGAACCATTCTTTATTGCCTTCGATTTCCCATTTTTGATAGAAAAATTGAAGCTTTCATCATATAAAATGGGAATAGAAATTATGTTCTTAACAAGATTTAGTGCATAATAGCAATGATCCAATACAATCATAGAATTTCCAAAGTCTAACTTGACTACGCCTTCAACTTTGGCCACAACTCTTACTCCATTGCTAAGACACAATATTATATCATCGCTATTAAGACATCCTCTTTTTTCCATCCCATGTAATGAATTACAAAGGTGAGAACCACATATGATATCAAATACACATGAGGAAGAATTTGTCATTAAGTGCACTTCAATAAACAACATACTATTTTCTAAGGTAGCAACGTTTTCTTTACAATTATGCTCCCAATGTCCCGATTGCCACAATAGAAATAAGTAGCATCCTTTTTATCCTCTCTCTTTTTCTTAACTCATCAAACCCCTTTAATACTTGTTTCCCTTAGATGATGAACCCTTATCCCTTCACTCTTTCCTCTTACCCTTTGGGCCCTTGAAATGGGAGTAGGAAGCAATTATTAAAGATTTGTCTTTCTTTATAATCACCTCGCTGATTACTAGCATGTTGACCAATTTGTTAATTGTGACCTCTTGGTTGGACATATTTTAGTTGACCACGAATTGGTCAAACGAACTTGGCAATGATTGGAGGATCAAATCCACATTGAAGTTGTTGTCCATGACTACCTCCAAGTTCGCTAGCTTGTCATTAGGCCCTACCATCTTTAGATTGTGATCATGGGCACTTGAACCTCAACCATTCTTGCCCTAGAAAGCTCTTTTGACAACTTGTATCTTTCATGCCTTGTTTGCATATCATACAACTCTTGTAGGTGCAAATATATTGCATATCATACAACTTTTGTAGGTGCAAATATATTTTCGAGCCATTTTTCACGTGTTTATGAGATTTTTGAAGTTCATTGACATAAACATCCTCAGCCTATTTACCGGAATGTTTTGCATGCCTCTTGATTAGCATCGTCCGCAATGGCATTCAACAGACTTGAGTTAAGACATATGTCCTTTTCTTGGAATTTAGAAAATCTTGTGGTTTCTTAACTAATTGCAATAGTTCAGCCTAGTTAGCTTATTAGTTTCCAAAATGACACTTAGTTAATTTTTTGCCATCTTGGAGATTTCAAAAATCTACAAAAAGTGAGGAAGAAAATATAAGCATTTGATTGAAATTTGATATTAAAAAATATGATTATAGTCTTTCAAGTATGTTTTGCTCCCACTATTTGTTCAAATGTTTTACCCTCATGAGAAATTCAGAAAATTATATTTTCTAGTGAGAATTAAGGCCCAAAGGCATCGCTTTAGAAAAAATATGCATTTTATTACAAGTTAACAGATTCAAATATTCATATATTTGTAAATGGATATTTGAATATTTGTAAATGGATATTCCAATATTTATAAATAGATATATCCTAATAATTATAATTGCATATGAATATATTTGAATTTGGTTAATATCCGATGGACACAAATTCAGATGTTACTAAAAAATATCAATCGGATACGAATCCAAATACGAATATTATAAACTTCAAATGGATTAGGGATATGGATATTGTGTGACAAGCCCCAAATTTAGAACATAACACGATAGTTCCTCTAAGCCTAAAAACTCAGAGACACTAAGTCTCAAATCTAATAGAACATGGTAATGTCCCAAAATTTTTATTAAACAATCCCAAAAATAAATCGTCCCAATGAAAGATAATTCGAATACTTGAATAAATAATCAAACTTGAGTACCTAAGACCTCAAAGAAAATTTCCTAATCGATCTAACTAGAAATTTTAAACATCAAATAAACCTATTCTAAAATACCAATCTCTTGTCACCATCCCCAGACTGCTCATCTTGCTCGTCCTAAACTAAGTTATTTGCAAAATGGTGAATCAATATCTTATGAGTGACACTTCGCCCAATAAATAAATCTCTTTTTTTTTTCCTACCAGATTTGAGCATGTATAAACATCAAATAGAAGAAAAGAAATTATTGAAGATAAGAACAAATATTTTTTTAAATAGTAATTAGATGCAAAAATCAAAAATATCTTATTAGAATTTCAAGATATACCTTTATAGTAATTTAGAACAAAATTTGCGCAACTTATTAAAACTTTCAATTCATTAATTAACCAAGCTCGTGAACTCTCAGGATTCTAATTGGTTATCCTAGCTATGATCTTAACTACAATGCCATTAAATGGCTTTAGAATTCTTAACTACAATGCTATTAAGTGGCTTTAGAAATCTTCACTACAACGCCATCAAGGAACTTTGAAAATCTTATCTACAACACCGTTAACAGGCTTCGGAATCTTAACTACAACGCCATTGGGGGCTGCAGAAATCTTTTGCTATTGCAACCCCATAGCACAGTTACGGAACTCGTTCTTACATAGAGTTTCTTGATTATTCAGAGTATAGATCCTTTTTATTATTCTTATTTCAATAGATAATACCATGTTTCATGCAAAATGTAGAGTTTT
>JACGDI010005728.1:2722293-2733328 GCA_014898725.1 Jacaranda copaia | reverse complement strand
TCACATGCTCAAATCCAAAAAAAAAAAAGTTTTTATGCATGCAAAGAAAAGTTTTTATAAATAGCTAAATAATTGCAAACGGAATAATTCTTCAACAAATAAATCCTTAGATTTAAGAATTCAATATGCAAAATTATCTATTTTGATGCAAGAATCATTCAAAATTACCTATTTTTGATGCAAAAATCATTCATGTAGAAAAAATATTTTCAATAGAAAGAGAATAGACATTTATTTACTATTTCATATAGAGAACATTTATGTGAATAGAATATTTTCAATAGAAGTGAGAAATAAATTTACTTACAACATCTTAAAACCAAAAGTTTTCCCTCAAATTTGATCTACCACTTAAGCATTCTCCACTAGTTCTACAACAACAAAAAATAGGATATTAGTAACCCAACATGAATTCGTACAGATTCAAAAAAAAAAAAATCAAATAGAAAAATTGGTATTTTCTTTCCTCCGCGTATGGTTTCTCTATTTCCTATGTAAGGGTATTTATACTATTATACTAGGTATTTTGGATAAACTTGAATTCATATCTTATTGCGATAGAAGGTTGCTTTAATTCTAACTCCTTAGATTTGATTAAATCTCATCTCAGATAATGATAACTCAAAGCCATAGAGATAATTCTAAAATCCTAACCTTATCAAGATTAAGTAGTTACTGAAATTCCCAATCCAATGATTAACATTTATTCAAGACCCTAACTCCTATTATCATAGGTTAGTAATTAAAAGAATATGAAATATTCAAAAATTATCCAAATAGAGTTTTTAAATGATGGGAAGACTTGTAGAATTATCCATCTATCCATAAATCCAAAAATTTCATAAAAACTATTTTTTGTCATCTTTAACTTGATAATCATGGACCTAAACACATCATTACTTCATAATAATTTAATTGTGGACTTATTTTCTACACTATTTATGGGCTTAATCATAACATAAAATGAAATAAATAATCTGGGCTAACTAATACATCTCAAGTCACTAATTAAATATTGACCAAAGATTAACCTTCACCATAAATTGGTATTCATAGTAGCTAGCTTAATCCTTAACATGAAACTCAACATATAAAGTTCCCATCAAATAATTGACTTGATAAATCCGACATCTTCAATAACAACCAAGCAATCTTTACAAAAATTATCAATACTCTGAAATCTATGTCCTTGAGATTGCAAGTAAAATTCAAGACAAGTACCTAAAATAGGATTCTTAATAACCTAAAAAAAAAATATTCAATTTGTATCCCATATTTATTTTCAATTAAGAACTCATATATATTGATCGAGCCCCAAATAAATTGTATGCTCAAATTCTAGGAGAAAAGCAACCCAAGAATATCAATGAAGAATAAAAATCAACTAATATTACTCCATTATTCCTAACATCCAATATCGAATAAATCTATTTTTTTTCGTCCAAAGATAGAAGCTCACTACTAACCATGTACTATTTTATTCTAGATCCTATAACAAAGAAGCATAGCCTTAATTGAATTCAAGTACTTCTAAAGGTATAATTAATAATGCTTCTAAAATAACAATTCATCCAAAGACTTGGGATATTACACTGTGTATCCGTACTGTTTAATATTCATTTGTAACCTAGTCAAGCCAAAGGGTGAAGCTGGAGATAGGCACTTTAAGTACGTAGCAATACCATGAACCTCGGAAGATGATGATGATAAAGATGATGAAGAAGAGTTGAGTTTTATTGATAGTGGCTTTGAAGAAGATCATTAAATACGTGGTTTAGCAGTTGTGTATAGAGAGATTGTAATTACTCTAAGAGGGTCATTGGCTAAACTTATTTAAAAGGTCTTATAAGCTCTTATATTTTATAAGATATTTTTTAAGCTCATAAAATACTATATCTTTTTTTTTAAAAAAAATAAGTTCTTAAAGTGTTCTGATAAAATGAGATTTTGGAGTTCATAAGATATTAGTAATGACAATTTTGTAATTACTATAATTAAAATTAAGGAAGCTTATTAAGATCTTAAAAATAAGTTATGAAATCCTTAGTTTTTCTAAAAGAGCTTATAAACTCCTTACGTCTTATTTTAAAAGTTTATAAGCTCTTTTTTAAAAAAAATTACCAAACACCTTATGATATCTTATAAAATATTTTGAGAAACTTATAAGTTCAACCAAACACCCTATTACTCTTTTGGGATGTATTCATTTGTATTTACAATGTATTTAAGGTGTTAATTAGGCAATGCTACATATACAGTACGTATAGACAAACGTTCTACAACCAACATTTAGATCTCAAAGAACATTAGGTTTAGTATATGTTATCATAAATTCAGAAAGGAACAGCTGTATAATCTATTATCCTGAAGAATATTATTTTTTCTTTTTTTTAATATCTCAAAATAGATTCCATTTTCTGAAGAAAAAAAATTGTCAAACCAAGTATCTCACTCCAAACAATAAGGTGAACCATAATCTTATGGAAAGTGAAAATGATCAATAAAATTTTCACTTTTGGTTCAATTATCAAATAAAATTTTGCACAAAATTGAAATGAAATTACATACAAAATTTAATAAATTTTTACCTTTACGGTCATGTAAATGAAGTTGCGAGCAATAATGTTATATATTGACCTTTATTTTTCATTTTTTTTATATCTCCTAATTTGAGTAAGCAGCTATTATAATAATTTTTTCACTTGAAAAGTTTTAATCAGTCGATACTTTCAAATTAAAGAAAATATTATAAAATTAATTAAAAACTAAGTGATAAGATATCGTAATTTTCTTTGTCAAGATTACTCGGTGAACAAAAACTGGTGCATTGGCAAATAAGCATTTTAACGTATTTTGATCATCTATTTCAAATAGAGTTTTATTATATATTTCAAATATCATATATACATGGTGAGTCTGTAAGATCCATAAGCAAAAGCTTTTAATTAAGGAAATATCTAACAAATTTGATATTTAATTATGAAATAAAATAGAAAACGAAATACCCACTAACATAGAAATTTTTAATAGAAAACAAAGTAATTAAATACACCACCCACCAGAATTTGGAATTAAAATAAAGGCTCAAAACTGAAATTGCTAGTGATTCTTCTTTCTTCTTAGTTCTGGCGCCACCTGTAGTAGGAGAAGCATGTAGACATTAATTATCTTTCATCAACTAATTTAATATAATTAATCTTTCCTACTTTTAATATTTTTTGTTTAACTACTTTCATCATTTTATTTATCTTCTTTGCAGTGAAGTAATTAATTTCCACATTACGCATTCACCAAATAATTTTTGTTTTTTGAACACAGAAAATTTATTTAGTGATACATATATGTATATTAATAACTCAACGATAATTAAATCTTTTACAGGGATATGTATAACAATAAATACATATATATATATATATGTAAACATATATTACCCGTGAGTTATTAGTATGTATATATCAATAATATCCCATGATAACAATTTAAATTCAATAATTTTCACTGTCAAGTTTATTAAAAAAATTACTACTATGGCAATACAAAAGTTGTTGCCACTTAATGAATATCAAGAGTAACAATCTTTGCATTATAACTTAGAGTTCTGCCGCTAATTATTAGTTAGTGACAATTTACGTACAATAATTGTTATCACCGTAAAGTTCTTAAAAATTATTACTATTTTGGCAAGTCAAAAATTGTCAACGTATATCACAAGTAACAATATTCACATTAACAAATAATTCAAAAGTTTGCTACTGATGCTATTTTTTTTCTTATAGAGCCGACCTTTTTTGTTCGAAGCCCGAATATCATATATAAATTGGGCAGTTTATGCATATTTAGATTACGTAATAAATGTCATATCCGCTGGTACAGTAGCCAACCCACCTCCAAATAAGTCTATATAAACATGCTTCTTTGGGCATCTAAACATATCACTTTCTTCACAATTGCACACATTATAAGCACACACAACATCCTTTAGCTTAACATATTTGGCTTTAATATGTGCTTCATTTTCTTTATTAATTCGTTAATGGCATCCCCACAAAAGCGAGAAGCACAAATTGAGATCAAAAGCAATGCAGAAGAATATTGGGAAGGCTTAAAGAATTTAACCACTTTCTTCCCAAGAGCCTCTCCTGATAAATACGAGAGCATTAAGGTACTTGAAGGCGATGGAGTTTCTGTTGGCTCCATTTTTGTTGTTATACATCCACGGGGTAAAATAAATTAATTAAATCCGCTTATTGATCAAATTAATTGTAGGGTTCATTGCTCGGTTTTAGTATCATTAATGTTTTTTATAATTAGTGAAAAATATTTTAAACTTGAATTAAAGTTTTTGGCAAACTGGACTTTTTGTTTTGAATTTTGATTAGAATTTAAGTAGCAAATATATGGCTCAACCTGCAATGATCACTACAAATATATATACATATATGTGTGTGTGAAAAAAATTAACAATATGACAGTTGTCACTAAGGTAAATAATAATTTTTATTGTATCATGAATAATATTTTGAGTGACAATAATTCTTATCTTGTCATAATATATCCTAGTAGTAATAAGAATTAGTATTTTAAATTATCACTATTGACATTTAGTGATACATGTATAATGACAATAAAAATTATCATTGTCATTTGTGACAATTCTAGCTATCACTGCATGTATGTCACTAACTATCAATAATGACAACTTAAATACAATTGTTGATAATATTAGACTTACAAAAAATATTATTGTGATGAAACAAAATATCTTGTCGACACTTAATGTATACAATTAGCACCAACTTTTACATTTGTCACCTGTCATTTTGTTGCTATTTTTTTTTCTTTGTGGTGCATTCTAAATGATTATAAATTTATGGTGCAAATTTGGCTAATAATGAACTTCAGCCAAATTTTGATGCTCTTGTACTGAATTTGAGAAATAAATATAAGGTTAAGTGTGTGTGTTTGTATATTATTATTGTATTACTACTATAAACTAAGATGTCCATATATATATATATATATATTAAGTCTAATTTCATTAATCAGTATTAGTTATCTGTGACAATGTTGTTTCTTGTATATAGGATACCCCATTCCATTCACAAAGAAGAAGCTTGAGCTAGTGGATGAAGAGAACAAAACCATGGGTTACAGCATAATAGGTGGGGTTCTCATGAAATATTACAAAACTATAAAGGGCTACATAATGGTAATTCAAAAAGGCGAAGGAACTTTTGCAAAATGGTCTTGTGAATTTGTCAAGGCGAGTGAAGAGGCCCCTCGTCTTGATGCCATGAGGGACTTGGTTGTAAAAACTGGACAAGACTTGGACGCCTATCTTCTCAAGAAATGAAGAATCGATAGCTTGCTCTTGATGAACTTGTGTTTTTTTAATATGAATAAGAAATAACAAATAAAAACTTAATCTCCATAACTAGATTAACTGGAGATAAAGTTTGCAAAAATAGTAAACAAATTGCGACCGATTCTGTTGTAAAATTCGACTTGTTGTTTTGACAACAAATGCAAGTTATGGTGTCAGGCTATATAGACCAATCAACTTTCCAGTCGTGTTTCAATTTGTTTATAACTATCAGTTGCTTGTTTGTACTTTCCATTTGTGAACAATATTTCTGAGTGATTGTATTATATTCATCATACTAAAAATTGGCATACATCTAAATGTCTATCTATAACTCGAATAATTATGAAGATAGCGGTCACATACAGTAAAAATTTCACAATCCATTACCAAATTAAAAGAATTTTAAAATTATGAAATATTAATCTTATCTTGTGATAAGAGAAGTTTTTTAGTAAATGATGGTTATCTAGACATTTATATTTTATTGAATATATAGAATAAGTAGAAGGGAAAATTTAGTATTATAATTTCCATTCCAGAGATAAAATAAGCAATTTTTCATAATAGTATAGATAATAGCTTGTAAATTAGTTACTTCTATGCTAGAACGAAATTAGTTTAATTGGTATTTTGATGAAATTTTGGTCATGTGCTTGTCTTGTAGAAAGTAGTTACTACTCAAACAAAATACTTCACGGCAGTGAAAGATTCTGACGGTCACACCTAAGAGGATTTTTTTCTTTCTTTCTTTCTTTCTTTCTTTCTTCCTCCTTTTTCTTCTTCTTTTTTGGTTGGGGAAGTGGTAAAGGGGAAGGAGGGGTAATCCATAAAATTTTATTGTCCCACCACACTAATAAAACATACCAAATTAAGACCCAAAAAAAAATGAGAAGATAAGACAATTATGATGCCGCAATAGCAATCCAACTCTATTATAAATCCATGATTGCAACCCGATCCAAATGGTTATGGATTGATTTTAGGCTTTAGAATTCAAAATAGGTCCAAATGGTTTAGATGTAGGTGGTTTTCGTTCGATTCTAGAATAAAATGAGTTTAAGTAGGTTTAAAATGCCTTTTATGCATGTTGTAATCTAAAATGACCAAATATTAAAGATTAGGAAATACCTACAAGGAAACTTAAAAAAGAACACAGGATTTAGCATGGTTCGACAATATGCCTATCTCTATGAACAAATAATGGATTTTATTGATTTTAAATCAAATGCCGAGTATAAATTCAAGTCCCATAAATTTCACAAGAATGCTCAACTCCTCGTATTTAATCATTTTTTGATAATTCTCACACAAAAATAGTTCCAAGCTATTTCAAAATAGTTGAAACTAAGAGAAAATACATCAAAAGCTTAAATACAGTGGCCCTCCATGTGCGCGTTCCTTGCGCCTGGGTCTATAAAAACTATCACACTTAGAAAATAGCCTAAGAAAGCATTAGCTGCTATGCCGAAGTGTAGCTTGCTTGTGCCCCAACGCATAGCAACCTGCTGAGGCACAAAAACCTTGTGTTACAGCATAAGACGTGATCTTTCTATGCAATAGGACGTATCTTTGGCATACCCCCAATGAGTGGGTTGTGCCGATGCACCATTTTACTATTTTTTTTCACCATTTCCTCTCTATTTTTGGTGTTTCTTGTTGTTTCCAACTTGAACTTCAAAGCACAATCAATAAATCTCCATCTTGACTTGAAATCTCTACTCCTCATTTTTATCTCTTTCAAAGGGCAATCATTTGAGTCTACAAATATTTTTCAAATCCAAGCAATGCTCAAATTTGATCCTTGAAACTATTCTTCTTAACATATCCATCGAATTGTTCTTAGTGGCAACATTATCAACCAAGATACCACTTCGAAACATCATACTTAGAAAAAGTTGAGACCTAATATTAATGTGTTCTATTTTCTTGTGAAATGCCTAATTATTTGACAAGCGTATAGTGTTCTAACTATCACAAAATACCATAGAAATATCAATTTAAGAGTACATACTCATATCAATTATAATCAATCAACCTCTTAAGCTAAATATCTTCTTTCACGCATTCAACTAAAGTTGTATGCTTAGCCTTTATTTTAAACAATGCAGCTGAAGATTGCAAAGTCAACTTTCGAATAGTAATACAACCTAAAACACAAAATACATAGCACATCATAAACATTATGTTGTCTGAATCTCCAGGATAGTCCACATCCACATAGCAAACAAGTTTAGCTGTAGAGTTTAGTTGACTATACATCAAACATTTGTCTCTAAAGCCTCTTCAATATCTCATAACTCATTTCAATACATGCCAATGTGTCTTTCTGGGCTTATGTATGTACATACCCACAACACTAACAACATATGAAATGTCTAGCCTATTGAACACCATTGCATACATTAGCCTACCAACTACACTAGCATATGACATATTAGATAGGTGTTCCATCTCCTCCTTAGTACTCAATGAAAACTCTATTGAGAGCCTGAAATAAGCTACAAGTGGTGTATAGTAGCTTAGACTTATTCATCTCAAAATGCTTTAGTATTTTCCCAATATATTTCTGCTGAGACAAGTACAATAACCTTGAGTATTTATTTTGGGTAATATCTATATATAAGATCCTCTTTACTCCTCCCAAATCCTTCATGTTAAATTTCTCACTCAACCGAGCCTCTAACAAATCAATTTCAGATATCTTTTTTAGAATTAATCAACATGTTCTTTACATAAAGCATCAAACAAATGAAAAGACCAGTATTGTAGTTCTTATAATACACACAATAATCAAAATATTCCTAGTGTGATGTAACACCCTAAATTTTGGGTCCCCAAATTGAAGGTAACTATTTCAACAAAATAGATACAAATTCAATAAATTGGGTTTACATTAATTTTGAGTTAAATTTTAATTGAGGTTTGTGGATAAATATTGATAGTTGAGGGATTTAATTGTGAACAAGAAAAGTGCTTGATTGTTTAAAATTATAAATTTGAGAGGCCAATGTTAGAAAGTTAAAAGTTTAAGGACAACAAAATAATTAAATTAGGATTTAATTGTCAATGAGTAAGAAACAAAATTGGAGGACTCAATCAAAACTTAGGGACCAAAGTGTAAAGTGGTTAGAAGCTCAAGGACTCAATTGAAGGTGGTTGAAACTTTTGGGGTCAAATTGAAAAGGCTGAAAATACTTTCATATATATAAATTGAGGACAAGATTTATTTAATTTCCAAATGTAAACCCAACTTCACACATCTTTGAATGATCGTAAAATGGCTAGAAAACTTAGAACGAAAGCTGTAAACACTTTCCTTTCATCACTAGGAACCCCAACCACACCAAAAACACTGAAAACCATTGAATATTTTGCCAAAACAATGAGGTCGACAGCAAGCAACGGTGGAGGTGGTAGTTCAACTACTTTCAGTAGTGGAACGGGTTGGGCTTAGAGGGCTTTTGGTTAAAATTTGATGGGTAAGCTCATGGTATCACCAATTTAGAGTTTCAATCAGTAACGGTGGGGAAATTTGATATGGTGTTGACGCGGCGACACTAAGGTTACAGTGACTTTAGACGACCAATTGTTGAAATCAAAAATTAATATTGGAGTTTTGCTCCTAGTAACAAAGCGCAAAAATTGGTGGTGGTGGTGGTGCTTACCTTCGGCGGCGGCAGCGACTCAACGACGTTTAGTTAGGAAACTTAAAAATCACATCAAGTTGATTTAGGCTATTATCGACTTGAGATTGAACCTCGATTTTTCCATTTTAGGTAAGATTTTGTTGTTCAATTTGAATTCAATTGCTTTCCCAAACTTAATTAAAAACTTTGGATCAAAATCTAATTTTAACACAAACTAAAAAGTTGTTAACTACGTTACAGTTTAGCTTAATATATATATATATACTAGTTTTATAACTATAAAATGAAATTTTCAATTATAAGATTTGAACCTAATGATAAAAAGTATAGATTTAATTCATAAACTTGAACTTGAAAAAACACAATATATTGTGGACAAGATATTGAACCTATATTTAGAAAGTTAAAAGATTAAGATACTCCATTAGTCGAAGAATGGAGGTTATAAGTTGGAGAGAATCAAGCAATTACAAACCAATTTAAGAGTTAGAAATTAATGGAATGGTAACCCTAGTTGTCCGGCTAGAAAACAAGGACACAAGTGATCCAAATGGCTAAAAGAAACTGTTTTGCACTTGCCAAGTGAGTTTATACTAGATTTCTTTACTAGGGAAAGAATATATATATTTGTCAATAGATCCTTGTTGCTTGATCCAGTATGTGTTGACATTTAATAATTGCCAATTGTTCATTCTATGCTATTCTTCAACTCTTGTTTGTGTTGAATTCGATAGTCTATTTTAACTGTTCTTCTTTGCCTATAGTTATTAAGCTATTATTATTCAAAATCTCAGCTACCCTGATATGAATTCTCAACCTACATATATATATATATGTATATATATATTAGTGAATATATCACTATTGTTCAATCCTTCTTTGTTGAAGATTGTTGTTCACCCATGTTATTTTGATCTTCGATTGTTATGTTAATCTTGATAGTTTATTTGCACTTCTCTTTTCCTTTGCTTGTGATAACGGAGCCATTGTTATTTAGATTCCCTATCTATTTTTGAGATGTTGAATTTCTAAATTAAATGATTAGTTTGATTCATTTTTACACAAGTTTTGGAAAAAAAGTAAACTATTTGTGAATTTTTACCATACATCGCCCCTTTGCACTAATTGTGGTTCTTGGTTCATCATGATATATGTTGTTTATCTAAAATTGGCAATTGTGTTGGGAAAATTGAAAAGGGGATTTTGAAATGTATTATCTATTATCACCATGATTATTACCTTGAAATAAACATGATATTGACTAATTACTTGTTCATTTATCATTATGAGTTGATATGTTTATTGTATTACTATTGGACATTTTATTGCATTAGCAAAGCATATTATACTATAAATACACAGGTTTATTGATACCCTTAGATATGGGCTTGGGGATCAGTG
The DNA here is from genome assembly GCA_014898725.1 of Jacaranda copaia. Taxonomy (NCBI): domain Eukaryota; kingdom Viridiplantae; phylum Streptophyta; class Magnoliopsida; order Lamiales; family Bignoniaceae; genus Jacaranda; species Jacaranda copaia. The sequence goes on along the minus strand of JACGDI010005728.1, from coordinate 2,722,912 downwards.
TCAAAAGATAATAGAGCGGAATGGACTAATGGTGGTTGGTCTTTGATCGATACCTTATTGTATAATCCTATCTCATAGCCATTTAGATACAATAATCTATGAGCAAGATAAGACATACAGCTAACCATGCTTGATACCTAGTTACTTTACTAAGCCAATCACTTGAGGACTTGCAGAGATAAGGATTTCTATATTTTCAAAAATGGAGTGATAAGGCAAGAGAACTAACAACAACATGTTTTGTGAAAGTATTATTGATATGTTATCTATTAATCTATCTAGCTAGTTGTATTCCTTCACATGCGTTATTCCTTGTGTATCTACTACAATCTTGAATGCTCTTTGTTGACCTTATGCTTGTTCGTTATTACTCTATATACATGAGTTACCCTTTCGTTAATAACTCACTAAGTCATTTATACTTACGTTTTTGCACTATTTCCTTATGCTCTTTACCCCAGATAAGAAAGAGTGAGAAAAATAGAATAGACCATGCGACAAGTGAAGTAATAGACCTAATAAATATATAGATATATGGATTATCAACTATTGAGTTATTGATGTAGATATTATATGTAGATTTTCAAAATGTTAAGTGTGAACTATGATATTTTTTGTA